>CCAG010003651.1:0-43964 GCA_001077435.1 Glossina morsitans morsitans | reverse complement strand
TTCGTAATAATTTAAGGATTAAAGCAAGAAGCATTTTTCATTATCTCTAATACCGTGACGATAATTATGTCGTGAAGAGCTCACTCAATGTTTAGCCAAATTTATGGCGACCTTGTTATGATAATCAAATTGGTGAGGATGAGTAATTTAATGGGTGTCGGAAGCGAGTCCATACGAGTTAGAATTGCTTTCTCCTTACAAATGGAAATATTGCCTTGGAAGAGCATAAAAAGTTAAGGTAAAAGTGTTATTGTTGGTAGCAAGTAATTAAGTGAATAGATATTAATTAAACTTGCTATGTTAACTACACTAAAATGTACTAAGCCTAAAATGGCCAATCAACTGATAATAAGTAAAGCAATATTACGAAAATTCTTCAATATTTGCTTGCATTGGTTTAAATGGTTTTAACTCAAGACTATAGAGAACGTCAATTGGGTACTTTTTAATTTTCGAGATTAAAAAAAATATTTACAAAGCATGTCCCAAAGTTTTTCCATAACCTTTTCTTGTATGAAAAGCTTTTTAAACACCTGCGCTCAACATTTTCCCACTTGTTGTAATCTATGAAATGCCGATGATATTTCTACTAGAGAGGATCAATTTGATCCGCTTGCTTTGTGATTTATTGTGGGCATTTATGTATGCTAATTACAACTAGATTCTAAGTTTGGAATCTAAATCGATCAAGGGATGTTTGAGCCCAACTTCAACTTCCTATATTAATTTTTGCGACATCAACAATTACGCAAAGAAATAGGATCAAACTAATCCCATTTGGCAGAAATAGGTTCATGCAAAACCTTCGTAGTTTTAATGTGAAAGTATAGTATTGGGTGTAGAATGGCTTCAAATTTTCCTTTTGATCAAAAAACATTTTGTTATTTTGTTACTTCCGAATCAGATTTTCTTCTATTAAAAACTATATATTCGGATCGAAAATAAATCTCTGAAGCACCCAAATTTACTCTAAAGGCATCCTAGGTTGGAAAAGTAAATTTCGTTAAAGCCAGAGTTGGCTTCCTCTAAGGCAATGAAAGGTATATATATGTATATCGGCTGAATGTTTGAAGAAAACCTTCGTCTTTTCAAATTAAATTGCTTTTGGAGCGAAATCTAATATGAAATGTTCAGTAATTACAGTTTAGGGGCCAGTCTATTTAAAAAATTTATGTTAAGTAAAGAAAATTTATTCAAAATTATTTGGTAACAGCGAGGAAAGCTCTTTGCATTTGCCCCCAATAAATTTTAAGGCGACAGAAAACAATTTTCTCCCTTATTTTGTACGGTCGTACAAGGCATATTTAATCATATACCCACACAAACTCTCTTGAAAGTGTATTGTGAATAAATTTTTGAGACAATTTAAAACATTTTACTACAATCCACAAATATTCCGAATAATAACTTTACAAAGGCTTTGAATGAATCTTGGATACGTTAATCTTTGATTTTTTAAAACCGATTAAAACTTCTTTGGAATCGTAGTTGATAGACGCATCAAAGAATATATTATTATTAATGATGACATAAACTTTGCGGTACGTTGATGACAATATTTTAACATTTTCTTTCGTAATACACTAAAAAAGATACCAATCTGTCAATCTACAACTTGTTCCTATTTTTCTGACAATGTGACGATACCATATCGGAAGAACGATATTGCTTTGATAGCGATGAAATTATCGACCCATTTTCGTACTTCTTCCGCATTTCAAAACAGCGGGCCAGCCAAACCATGCTGCATCGACCTGAACAAGTGCCAATCAGAAGGCGCTATGTATGGTGAGTACGCTGGGAATGGCAGAACTTCTCATTCGAGTAGCAACAGTGTATACTTGATAACTTTTACAACCTGTGGCCGAGCTTTGTTATGCAAGAGAATGCCTTGGCGTACGTTAATCGCTATTTCTGGTCTGTTTTGCAATGATACATCATTCAATTTGATCAATTGATGTCGATAGACACCTGAATTAACAGTTTCATTCAGTTTTAACAGCCCGTAATACGCTACACTTTGGTAATCCCACCTTATGCACAGCAAAACTTTATGGCCATGGATATTCCGCTTCGGTGTCGATGTGGACGGCTTTCCTGGACTAACCCACGACTTTTTGCGCTTGGGATTTTCGCAGTAGACCCATATTTCATCGCCCGTCACAATACGCCACAGAAAACTCTTTTGCATGGAACGCAATGAACTGCGATGTTGAAACGGTTTGAATTGCCATTTTCAGTCAGTTCGTATGGTAGCCATTTTCCCTCCTTTGAAATCTTTCCCATAGCACGTAAACAGTTCATTGATCAACTGTTAAGCTTTTCGAAAGATTTTTTCGAGTTTGGGCTGGGTTTTCGTTCAATAAATCCTGCAACTCATTGTCCTCAAATTTTTTTGTCGTTGACATCAAACTCATCACTTTTAAACCGTTGAAACCAAAACCGACAATTGGGATATGACGGAGCAGCATCACCATAAGCTTCAAAAGCGTTTAATAGGCTTCGGCAACAGAATAAGTCAATTATACTAAATGGAAAACTGTTGTTTAAGTAGAGAAAGCTCAAAGTCATCCAATTTGACCGTTGTGTATAATTTGGTATTACCTTATCATTTTTGCCAATAGATGTCACTGGTCAGGGTGCATGGAAGCAAATATTATGATCTAAAATAATCTAAAAGTAGAGCAAGTTTTTCATGTTTCCGAATGAACAGGAGCCCTGATCAGCCACAGTGTTCCGCATCGATCGAAGTAAGGTTTATTCAGAAAGGAAACTATTGGGAGAATGCAATGAATGTGGCACGGCCTACTATTTAAGTGATTTGAAAAATTTTCTGAACCGATTTAAGAACATTTTGTCAAAAATTGCCTCATTCAAATCTTATTGTATGTTCCTTCCTCGTTGTGATAAAAAGACTTGAGCGGCGAAGAAGGGTTTAAGGCTGCGACTATCTATAACTTGGCGACAAGTTTTCTGAAGGATAGCTTTCGAGTACACTGGAAGAAGCACTAATTTTCTCATGGACTATTGCTAAGGAGGAAATACAAACCAACTGGTAACTGGTAACGTACAATACATTGATATAGTAATACAGGGTAGTTCGGTGTTGGCTAGTTGGGATTGTATGGTTGATCCAAGTCAAGAGTGACTATGTCGCGTAAAGTAAGGCTAAAGGCTTTATAGTCCAACTTTAAGCTCCACGGGGGTTAGGAGCCCACTCACTATATTTCGAGTACCTGCGGGTAGTGGTGACAGCATTGGTGTACTGCAGATTGGTGCTTGCCAAGATCCTTCGAGAGGAAGCTTGAATATTTACATACGGTGGAAGCGGTGGAAGCTAGTATGCCTAGTCCCCAGTTTGAACGCAGCAGTTAACCAATGTGTTAGCCCTGACTGCTGGGTAAGGTCCTTCGGGGGACTTCTTAGTGGTTGTGGTTTCTATCATTACTAAAGGAAATGATTAGAGGTGATGATAGGCCTCAACGCTCCCCAGAGAGATTTTATTCAGCCCCCTAGCTCCCTAGCTTATAGGGATTGCCTCACTCTCTAGAGGTCGCAAAATTAATCTATGTGTGATCGGAAACCGTGGGGTTAAACCGTCAAGGTAGTATACCTACCTTAAACCATCAAAGAAATCTGTTCGTTTATGCTTGCACGAACAAACAGACATGCATAGGTATATTCTGAATTTGAAACTATCCGGGAATGCATATATTTATTTTGTGAGTAATGACAAAAGAACAATTTTTTTATTCCTTTTGAAAAAGAGATATTTTCTCAGTTTACGTGGTACTGGGTCTCTTTCGATCGATATAGCTTATTTTCAATATTAGCTTGCGTGCAATGACTTCCGTTGTTTCCACCAAATTTAAAGTTGATAGCTTTATCTTTGCGGTGATAGGAATGTTCACAATAGACATTACTCAGACTGACAGACGGACGGGCGGACACACGGGCATGGTTAAATGTATCCCGAATTTGATGTTCATCAAGAATACATATACTTTGTATCGGTCTCTAAAGCCCAATGAAAATTGAATACATCCCTCACCTTTCGAAGATGGGTACAAAAATAGCGGAAAAGACAGTTACAATACTTTTAAATGATTTTGTGGAATATGAGGAACGAAAGAAAGAAAAAAAGAAAGAAAGAAAGAAGAAAACGATTGTCTTATATAAAAATAAAAAGTGTATTCTTACTTGCTTCTCTCTGGGGTTCCCCGACGCCAGCTACTACTATTCTATTTTCATGATTAATTTAACATGACATTTTTAGCCCACAACTACAACCAAAATTTATTTTTGTGCACATAGAAGCCCTTTAGGAACATCCGATGTGTTTACCCCATAAGTCGAATAATCTTTATTTTCTAATAAATGTAAACCTTTGTGTTTTCTGAAAACAATAGCAGCCATTGACTAGTTCTTATCAATTACCTAATCTCATCCTTCTTCAATCGTCTAAAGGTTATTACACGCATTTCTAGTTTCAAAGTCAACTCTAACGTATTATCATTAATATCTGTTTTACAAGCTACTATGTTTACTAAATTGTTTACGAAGTTTGCTCTAAACTCCGGTATTACGCCGATAAATGTAATGACTGTAATAAAAATGTGTGAGGCGAATGTTGTTGCTATTAAATTGATTACGCTAAAGAAAATTTTAAAACTTTTTGAAAATTTTGAAAACCTCCTTTACAGTTTTTTGATTTTTTGATTAGAAAGTGGTCTTTGCTCGGTATTTTCAATCAAAATTTAATGAAAAACTGCATAATTTTAATGATTATAAAGTTATTTTCACTGACGCTTGTAAAAAAAAAGGCATGCATTAGTTTCGTGTTTATTGCTGCCAATTAGCAGTTCTATCCCAATTTACAGGTCTACGTTTCTAACTTAATACGCGGAATAAATATACAATACAGTCAAGTTTACTTTCCGTTATAGACGCTATAAAAATTTTGGAAATAATGAACTTTACTCAGTTGACAACCATGCTCGAAAAAGCGCTCTTTTGGTGCTATAAATTTGTGTCGATAGTTTTTTTAGTTGATTTTTTCAATAAAGTGAGAAAAGGATTGTACTAAGTGTGTGTCAGAAATGTATTTAAAGCTATTGAAAGACTTCGGAAGATGAAGTGATTGGACTGTGTTTTACCAAATTTAAAATAATAATGATAAAACATGACTGAATTTCTGCAGAATTAATTAACCTTCCCTTGGAAAGCGACATTCACGACAATACCGAAAGAAACGTAACCAAAATAGCTCCCATAATGTATATAGCAACAAATAACTTGCTCAAGCTTCGCAAAATATTAATAATAGCTCTACAGTAACATCTGGTCATCCAAGAGCTATCAACACAAATTCTACGAATCGCTTTTCTATTCTGAACTCTGATAAAAACACTGTTATTAACGATAATAATACCAACAGAGATAATGAAAAAATAAAATAAATAATACTTAGTTAATCAATTAATAAAATAGAATTTAAAAACAATACGCAGACTTCCCCCATTTGACACGATACTTGTAAAGCACGGTTGCATTACAACAGGGTATAAAATTTGGAAATATTATAGCACGGTTTCAAAACAACACGATTTTAAAGAGTCGAAAATGTGTTTTATACAATTAATTTTTACCTTTGTTTTCATTTTATTGCTAATAACCATATTAACCAAGTTTGAGAAGAAAAAAATGGTTCAACCGTGATTTTCGACTAAAACAAATTTTGTAATCGTCACCATATTTTTTCACATTTTTAATTTTTATGTGTCACCACGTAGCTTAATTTAAAAATTTCATCATAATAGTTTACATCTTAACACTTAGGTTCTGTACAATATGCAAACAGTGCACCTATTTGCATTATTTATATTATCCAAGGTACCTTAGAACACAGTCTAGACACAACATAAAATATTTCCGACGACATGGCTTCCAATATATTCCTGGCAATGATTTTGAAGACAAATTAGCTAAACTGTCTAATTCGTTTCCGTTGGACGTTACCAATCATTTTAACTTTTCTGATATAACACGCTTCGGTAATTGTCGTATCACATAGCAACGAATGGTACTGAACAAAGAATTATTAAAAGTTTTCCATATGCGGCTATTTAACGAACCATAGAATCATTCGACTTTGCAAGAAGTTCCCAGTTAATGCGTGTACGTTTAGAACACGCGAAAATTACTCATCAACTCTTCATTGACAAAAGTACTTGCTTTGTAAACTCCTTCTGCGAGGAAAGTGATATATCTGTTCTTCGGTTATTGCATTTAGGTAATTATATTCACAATTTAAAAACTCGACTGCTCTATTCTCCCTTTGTCCGTTGTCAGATGTCGTTAATTGCAACAAACGACAGTCTCACTTGAATGTGTTAAACTTTCTAAACCATGTAAATCTCTTAAACCAAATCTTAAAACTTATTTTAGTTGAAATTGTATAAAACACATAAACCACGTACTTATCCATTCGTATACATATGCTCTATACTTAACACTATTCACTTTGTAAGAGGCCTGAAAACCTTGTTGCTGTAAACTGCTTTCCTCTCTTAGCTTATAAATTTAATTATATATTATTGTCTCTAAAATAATAATAATTTAAAAATTGTTTCCTTCTTTTTTAAGCTTTTTTTTAATTCTCTTTTCAAAGTCTTGTGTACAATAAGAAAAGTTCTTTATAACTTGTTCAACAGAACTTCAACTTGTACATCAGAAAGTCAAAAAATCAATGTAACGTTTGCTCGTGACAATCTTCTGACTTGTGACGTCCCTGTAAAGTTATTCCGAATGCGGCTGTAAATTTGATACAAAGTCCCTATAATATTGCAAAGTCTTGTGGACCCGTCACTACACCAAAGTGTAACTACTTGAGTTATCGCAATAGAGCGACTTCTTAACATCATAAATAACGCGGCGGCATCATTTTTGTGATGATGTGTTTTAAAAAGGATTGCAGTGTTCGTATTTTTCAATCATTTCCACGATTTTTGAATATTGTGAAGCTGTTTATTCGTCACCATTCAAAGCCCTTGAATCACTGCTATTAAGCATTTGTTCGCATCTGCAGTTTCTTAGCTGTGCCGCGTGTTCTTTATACTTAATTTCAGGATCAATGGCATTGATTTCTGCCTAAATCGTTTTCCATATAACGGTGTGCGTGGAATATGTTACTAGTATGGTTTTTTTCGATATTTCGGAGCGGTTTTTTTTTTCAGATGTGATATCATGTTTATCGAATATCCCTTTCCTGAAATTCGTAAATAGACATGTTCGCGATGCATGACTAATGTATTTTGGCTGGAACTAGTTTAAAACAACAAATAAAATAACATTTGAAGTGATAAGAAGTAGTAAACGTACACAGTAACTGTTAATGTTAGAATTAACCGTTAAAGTTGTAGGGTGATTGCGCTAATTTCCTATAGCAAGCACATTAGTGGAAAGAACAAGAAAGAGCTAAGCGTGAGAGGTCAAAAGCTAATATATGTTCATCTTCATGGCTTATTGAATGTTAGCGCGGCGGATACATATGTCCAAGTTTAAGGTGACTAACGCTACCTGTATTTTTCACTAACTTAAGTGATTCGTTTTTCTTAACATTAAATAAAAAAATAAAAAAAAAAAATTAATAAAAAAATTACCCAAACATTGCTAGACTGCGTTGCACATACGGCATCATTAAGACTAAGTTTTCAGCATTTCAGTTTAAACGTACTTTATGATGTATTGCCAGCCATCAATTAAGTAACAATTTTGTATTTTTGAGTTATGGGTCAAATGGGACACTGTTAAGGCATATACATTAAGGCGATAATTGAGTCGCTTGCCTATTACCACGACTACAACGCAATTGCTTATAGCGTAGTAGGGTAACGTGAAGCTTGAGGCTTAAAGGTGCAAAAATTAATTGCAAGTGATTACTCACATGATTCAGTAAATAAAGGAGAATGTATTAATGATGGATTAGAAAATAACAAACAGCCGACATGAAATGTAACTGACACTAGGCAGTAGATGTAGATATAGCGGCATTTATGTTGCAAGGATTTCTAAGCTCATTTTATCGGACACGGAGATAATTGCTTTTAAAATAAACATAAAACTTGTTATAAAAATTCAGAGAGACATATTTTCCTTTTTTGTTTTTTTAACACAACAACAATTGACACAAGAACATGCATAAATTCTTATGAATGAAATTTGAAACCTTTCATGGTTCGGATATATTTCACAAAAAAAAAAAAACAAAAGATCTGTAGAAAAGAAAATATAAAGTGCAAGACAACAATAAAATAAATATCAATCTTCAAGGAAACTAGCCATGCGTAAAAATACCGCGAAATCCTTTACGAGCGTACATCTACACACAATCAAAAACTATAACTTATGGATGGTTAGTCGTTTCTTTGTATAACAATGATGGCAGTAAAAATTACAACAACGCTATCATCATCATCATCATCATCATCATCATTATCCTCATCATCATCACTAATGTAGGTCTTTGTCTTCTCCTCTTTATAGCGCTTGTATCCTCTTTCATTATATTATTTATAAATAACTGAATGCAAACATATGAAAAAATGAACAAAGCCATCTCCAATTTGGAGCTAAATAAAGACCCTCCTCTTTGGATCCATATCAGAAAATATATGTATTTCCCTTATTGTCTATATAGGTATATTAAGAAGGTAGATATTTTTATGTGTAGTTGCGTGTATTTGTGTGTGTATAAAGCGTTAACATGGTAACAATGATATCCTGCTGTGACATTGAAATATTGTTATTATAAATTTTTATGACATTGTCATATGGCACGCTATGCGACACACATCCCCTGTCTCTTATTCTCCTTCCGACCTTTCGTTGATCGCAAAAATAAACGAGCAAATAAAGAAAAAAAGCTTTCTCCCCTAATCCATACTGTTGATCTTATAAAAGATCACTGTATGTATTGTATGTATGGATAAGTGACAATAACGTTGTGTTTGTTATTTTAACTTGTTAGTATTGCATTGTGAATTATGCCGCTCAGTATCATTTAAAAAAATTAATTTTTGGCTTTGGAAGTTTGAGAATATCGGAGAGAATATTTAGCTAAGAGAGAAAATGTCTAAGCTGAGCTGTCACGACATAAAACTTTTTGAGCTTTGTATAAATATTATCATCATCCAATAAACACACCAACTTAAGTGTTCATTAAATGGTAACAATAAAAACTACAGTCTATTAAAAACGCAAGCGTATTGTGAGAAGTTGGAGCACGCGAAATCATCAGTATATAATATGCAGTTGCACGTAACAAGCTTTGAGAGTCTACTACAAGCAAATGCATTCTGCGATTCTATGCAAGATCGTGAATGGATTTATTCGCGGGCAATCAGTCAAGCAACCGCTGTTATAAAGAAAAGTGATTCGACATCATCCGTTATTTTGTTTCATTACCCTGAATACGTGTAAGTAAGACAAGGAAATTGTATAACAATCAGAAATAACGGTTGTACGAACTCACCTTTGATAGATGTTTCTTTTCTCAAACTACTTTTGTCGTGTTTGGTTCATTTCAAAAGACTTTGGGTTGAAATGCGTAGATTTGTTATATATGACGACGTTAGAAACAATCTTTAATATAAAAAAAAACTAAATATACAAATATTAATAACCATACTAATGCCAAAGGTGCTTACATTTTAAGATATCTCATATTACGGTCTCTATAAATTTATACGAAAATTGAAACCTGCTTAAGAAGAGTTCTTTAAAAATAATATACGAGTGATCTCCAAGTCTCTTCCTGTAAAATCAAACGTGATCATCAAAGGTGAAACGAGGCTAATCTAGTTGTTTTTGCTGAAGCAGGAAACACCGAGTTATTCTAGTCAAGCCCGCGCAGGAATTCAATATTAACCTTTTCAAAATTACAAATTTAAATAAAAAGCTAGTATTTTGCGAATACGTTGCATAACGCCCCCTTCAACAGGTTATGTAACATTGTGAAAATTTGTTCATCACAATGTGATGGCTTAGATGATCCCTTAATATTAAACTATGATATTTAAAGAATTTTATCGGGAATCGTATCCTTACATAAGTGCTAAAAAAGTCGACTCGTTACTTAAACATGTTAGCACATCAAAATTTGATCGCGTTGTTATCAAAGGTGTATATTTTTCATTCTTTCAATACTCAGTCACTTAACTTAAAATTTTAAATCCAGCTTTACAATATTCGGATTTATTTACAGGAAATCGGTCTATTTGTTACTGGTAATTGTATGTTAGTTGAGTTATTTTCTTTTGTTTCTGTTTGTTTTAGTTATTCCTATATGAGTATAGGTTAGCACACAAGATGCAGTCCCTACTTAAACAATGAAACTTTATATCCAAATTTTTCTTCTATGGTTAAATTAGTGCGTTATTCAGCTTTAATGTTCCTAATAGAGTTTTAAAATGTTTTCTCCCATTCAGACTTAATCGTTATGAATCTAATTACGAATTATTTGACTCTTAAATTCAAAACCTAAATAAAATATATAACCAAACATCCGATCCACTAAGTAATATTAAATCGGTATTCTACAATATTTTACCTTCTTTCTCGCCTTCTTATAGGTTTATTTTTAGTTTACAATTTTTATTATTTTAATTTCATTGCTATAAGAACTCTCTTTAGCATAGCGGCTCTTTTTTTACTTGACACTCTTCGAACATATGAACGAACAAACTGTGCTGGGTTAAATTATTGTTGTTTCTATAATTCATATTATAAGGGTCAAAACTCTGCCGGGGAACTTGTTCACCGTCTTCTCAAGGTTTCCTATATATTATTTATATTTCTTAGTCTCGATCACAGTAATCCTAATGCTTAGGAGGACCGATGAGGGAGGGGTTGGACAACTACGCTACTCCGCGCAAACGTTTATACGGGCGGATTTCATGAATTGATTTCTTCAAGCAGTCAACACATCGTACACTTATCGTATTATTCACCCTGACTATGTCGCTGACAATATTTTGTACACATTACTCATTACTTTTAAACAAAGAAAAAAAATTATTTATAACCCATCCAAAGAGTATAACACTGACTATCAAAACCTGATATTGTAAACATTACCAGATTTCGGTCGAAAACTAGCTGTTTTAGTGAAGATTACGTTGCAGTTTGATCCAATCGCTGCATAACTAACTTCAAAAGATAAGCGTACCAACTAACCCGCAAGAAAGGAGATATGACCATAAACGGACAAACGATCGAGTAAAAACCCATTAAATTCAAGCAAGGTCTTTTCCTAAAGTTTTAAACGCATTAATATAATTATACCTTATATCACTTCTGGTACAAGGCTATATTAAGTTAGTGCGAAAGTATGCAACATCTAGAACGACTTGAGATAGACCCATTTTTTATTACACCAATGAAATACTTCAACCTATAGGCTGTAATTGAAAGGAAATTCGATACACCGATGCGTTTGGCCTCAAGGACGAACTATGTTGAAAATAGTTGGCATCGGACAACTTTTTTGCTCACTTCGCATATAACGCGTTATTTTGGAAAGCCGTTATATCAATAGGTATATTAATCCAAATAGTGTAGGGTATTTAACGATGTCTCAGGGCCCACTGTAATATTTTTACTTGTTTTTCGATTCTGTTCATAACATTTCGCTGATTAGGCACACTGTCAAAACAAACTTTAATTTCTATTATAATTTACAAACTCTCGATAAACAATACTGAAAATTTTCGTTTATCAGCTTAATTTTTTAACTTTTCATAGGTACTCTTCCCGAAAAATCAAAGTTATTTCCAAATTTCAACTTGCTGCGACTTTGTGAACATATCAGACAAATGGATAGAGAAGAAAGCAGGAATTATATATATATATATAACAGAATTGTTTCAAAATCTTACGCTGACCAGATATATATAGTTTTGATTGAATCTTTAATGTGTCTTGTCAAATATTCTAAAAGGAATGTCAAGCACATCCTTCTACGATGAATCTAAAAATCTGAGTTGCTCAGAGGCGCCTTCGTAAAATGTTTGTCAGTTTCATAGTTAAGAAAAGCAAAAAGGTAGTGTTCACTCAGTATTGCGGATAAACTGATATACGACCTAGAGTAGTGACTCAGACCTAAAATTCACCTTAAGGCGAGTAGAAGGACTAACTTAGTTTTGTCTTTTAATTTGGTTTTATTGAAAAATATCTAAAATTTCATAGTAACCCAAAATGTTCGTACATTACTAATTTAAATCTTTTCAAAAACACATTTTGTGGAAATTCTGCTCTTATTGACCTTAGAAAAACGCATGAGTGGCCCATAAAACGCTTCCAGTTCGAGTGGCATACGTCGAATAACATAAATCACAAAAAAGAATGTGATCTAGCATATGCGTAGGATAAAAAGAAGAAAAGAAGAATAGAAAAAAACGTAAAATGTATGTACTCAAAAAAGAGATCAACAAGAATATTTTATTTAACAGAAAATAAATATCCTTTTTTTATTTTTAAAAGTAATATATAACAGACTATAGGTAAAAGCTATACACTTAAAAACGACTTTTCAATACTAACATTCTACAGTGAATGAAAATCTGAGATGTTTTCTTCGATCCGAATATCTATCTGTAGGAGTGTTGTTACTACTTTAGCTAAATTTCAAGCCCGACATCTAATAAATCTTGTCCAGGGACATCAAGTAGAGAAAAGTATCTGAAACTTTTTTCTTTTTCCTGTTTTTTGAAGATATTTCAGTGTTTAAGTGATTGCTCATGTGGCTTTAACTCATGTATTAAACTTTACGTAAAATTCCCATCAAAAATATGTTCAGTAAATTGAAGTAAATTTTTACTATAAAATATTTTGATTTTGAAGTAAACGAAATATTAAAAGCTAGACGAGTAAGCATGCGTTACTTAATTGCGTAATCGACCTATCTACCTATTCATACGGGCGTCCTTTGCTCTTTTACTGAAACAAATTTCGAAACAATCGCTTTTACTACAGGGGGGTATATAATATTTCATTTTAAATCCTATGAAACAAATGAATTTTGTTTGCTTGCATGATGTTATTTTTCCGTGGAAAATTCAATTTCAAGCTCCAACAAACATGTGCCAATGTTCGAGTACGTTGTGATTTACTAAAACTTTTGTGAGGATTTCGTTGGCTTTTAAAGGATTGGCCTTTGATACATTGTCTTTACAACTGAATGATTTAATGATTTAGCGTTGACCTTAACTTATAAATAACATGGATTATAAACTAGATTAATATCACGTTCATTCATCTGTAGATTCATTTGGCTTATTTTGAATTCTAATTGAAAGGATTTGCATTTTTCCCTGCAAGATAATTGCTTTCACTTTTATCAAATTCAAAGACATTCATTTGCTTAAAAAAATCGACTTTATTCTAAATAATGTTTTAAATATGTTAATAACATATAACTTATAGCTCTCGACAATGTAAACAACAAGCCATTTATATCACAACAGATGCCTGGGTAGTGTCGAAATTAAATCGTGAAATTTATATACGTAATTAAGATGTTTTAGCATCTAAAAATTTTATTGAATTTTTTTTTTCAATTTTGTGCAATTTTTTTTTCTTTTTTGATTAGTAGCTTGCGTAAAATTAACAAACTTGGCCAAGAACCTGTGAAATAAATATTATTTCCGAATATTTAAAGTTAGATAATCGGTTTGTTAGTTGCGAGCGAGTTCACTGACATTCCGTTTACTTTTAGATCTAGCCTCTCAAGAAGAAAAGGAATCATTCGATGAAGAGCCATATTTACTGAGCACACAATTTCAAGCGCTTAAAAATCGCTTGTATGATTTAGAACTAAGGAAGAGTTGGACTTCATGCGAACCAAAATGATTTTCTACCAGCTCAATTTTTAAGGCAACATCGTGCGCATTGGACTGAAATGTACTAGCATTGGACTGAAATGTACTAGCTCACTTGTTTTGTTCGCTGGGCATTGTTCTTCACTATTTATTTATTTATGTCATGATTCGGCAGATCAGTGCTTCCATTGTTACGTAAATATCGAAAATGATGCGTACCTTTAAAACCAGAGTTATTCTTTCGCCACGGCATTAATATTCTGCCGCGAAAATGGAAAAAGCAACGGATAACAATGGACAATATTTTCAAGTATTTATTTTGAACTGCTCTTTCACGGTGAAAACTTAGAAGCATTTTGATCTTCAAAAGTAATTATTAAGCTGCCTTTATTTTAATATATTGAGCCACGGAAACATCTGACGCGACAATATGCGGAGTCTATCGTTGATGGTTTAAAACTTCTCAGTCAAGCTCTGTCAATTTTTGCAAAGTCACTAAATACGTGTGTGACTTGAATGAAGGATAACGTCCTTACGGTTGATTAATTAATTCTAGACGATTTACTTCAATTTAGCACTTTAACCACATTAGTTATTAAAAACATCGGCAATAGAATTAATCATCTGACAAGTTTGAAGCAGCTCGTGATTTAATTTTATCAAAAAAAAAATCATTACCTGGCATCATTTTGAGCTTTGTCGTCGTTTGTGCACCTTAGACGGTGATCGATTTTATATATTTATCCAGTTTGTGGCTCAACTTTCGTCGCACATTGTCGAGCTCTTCCAAAAACAGCGTGATTTCATTCCATTTCAGTACAAACTACACATAGATTTTGATCTATACGATCCATTAAATTTTTCCCTCTTACTGTAACGTGTAATAAATTAAATAAAACATGCCATTCTTTTTGAATTTTTTGACGAACTTCATCAAAGTCATCAACGATTAACCAAACAGCGAGCGGCGCATTTTTAATATGCGAATTTGCAGAGCGGTAAAAAGCGAAGCATTTGCGTGCAGTTTATTTTATTAAAGATCATGAACGTTACAATTTTTTTCGCAACCATGGTAAGCTCTATTGCCTGCATTATAGTTACATCGTAAACTATATCGTTCTCAATCTTGGGCTATGCTGACGATCTTGTCTTGTTTAGTTCCAACTCTGATCCAGATTTGTGTAGGCGCAGTTTGCAATCTGCCCTCAACAGTATTCCCTCTCGTTTTGAATCACTTTAACTCACACTTTCAGTCAATAAGACCAAATGCTTGGCCTTTTCTAAAAATAGGAGAGTCCCTACGGTTACTCCTCTGCTCATCTATGTTCTTTTATTCCGTTTGATAAAATGTTTTACTTTTTAGGCTTTGTCCTACACTAGAAACTTTCCCCAGCAGCTCACATTGACAAAACTGCCAAACAATGAAATTCATTTGTGATATTTCTTGCACTCTGATCCTTCTTACATGCTTAAACTGTATCTTGGCTTAATCAGACCAAAATTATAATACGCCTATTCAATCTTATTGGATATCCCAAAGAGGGATCTTCTGAATCTGAATATGTAGAATCCAATGGAAATGACTTTGTCTGGCTCTTGGTGGCATGGATTGTACACACACACTAAGCTTGGAACAGATGGCAAATGTTATGCCTCTACCAGAAAGATTTCGTTTACTCGCCAATATTTCATCTAATAAAATTCTATCTTTTGAAAATCATTTGGCCTTACGTTTCATCTACAACTGTACATCTCTCAATTCCTCTCCTCCTTCTCCTCCGCTTATTCAAAATTTCTCTTGGTTCTAAATATTTCCCATCAGTATTAAATTCTTACCAGTGAGAAAATCCACAGTCACTTCGGCAGAGGTACACCAGCGTTACTCGAACTCAATACCAAATGCTAACATTTTTCACTCATCTTTACTGATGGATCTAGGACTGATGTTGTAGGAAGTGGCGTAGAAGCCGCCCGCTTAGCGAGTACTCAACCCCAAAAGAACTTCCTTATAGTGTCAGACAGTAAATCTGTCTTATCCGCTTTACCATAATTTTTCTCAGGCAAAACTCACCGCTACATATTAAAAATTAAATCCTTACTTCATAGCCCCAAGTCTGATACATTTTTTTTCCACTTTCTCTGGGTGCCCAGTCACATGGGCATTGCTGGCAACAACACTGCAGATAAAATTGCATCTTGCAGAAAATCTGATCTTAATGATCATGCTGTAATTCCTGCAAATCTAAGGACAATCGACAAAAAGCATTCACTTCTTTCTTGCCAAAAGCGATGGGATAATTCAGCTTATGGTCGCCATTCACCTTATGGTCGCCATATACTCTATATTTCCATAAATAAATAAAACCCCTTGGTTTATCAATTGCGGACTCAGGCGTGGCATTATTTGTCTTATTAACAGGCTGATGTTCAATCCCACCAGATGTAATGATAATCTATTCAAAATGAACATAGTAAACAAGCCTTTATGCACATGTTGAGTCTTACAATCTCCTGATCATATGCTATTTGTCTGTCGGAATGCTACTACTTCTACTCACCATTCCACTCTTTACAAATTGAGTATATGTGGTTTTCGTCACCACAACATTCTTTCCATTTTGTGTTCTCGCAATTTAACAATTTACGTCGCAATCTTTTGTTTTTTTAAATCTTGTCATCAAGACAGTCAATTTATGAACCTACCCTCTTTCACACTTTTTTGCTCTCACACCCATCAATTCCTTCATATAACTTTTTGTACTCATATATCACATTACATCTTATACATCGGAATGTACTCCCCGCTCCTCTATTCTATCCTACGTGGTGGACGAGCAATATGCACATTTTAATAAAAACTATAAAAAAATAACATGGCGCACGTAAAATATGCAAAATTAAAAAAAAAAAAACTTTAATCAAATAATCACTAAAATAAATAAATAATAATATTATATTCCAAATCTAGCCCGAACTTCACTAAGACCGAAACAAACACTGTGTTCACATTGGGCTCTTTTTAGACATCCCAGCGAATTTTCGGGTTGTTAATTTGGTGAATTCTGTTATTCAGCAGAAGAAGAAGAAAATACATTGTTTTCTTCACATTTTCAAAATGAAATTACTCGCTATTGAATGAACGAATGTCACAATGTTTTATTTCTTCTTTTTTTTTTTTTTAATTATCTATAGGCTTTCACATTGCACAAGCATGGCACCTATGGTACGGTAAGGTCTGTATTACAGGTCTCTAAAACCATCTATTAATAACAACGTCATCTATTTTTTCGTTGATCTCCTATATACTACTATATATTGTTATATTACTTTCATATTGGTTATGCGATGTATTCCTTTCATCTTGATTTCTCGTTTTAGGAGCTATTTAATCTGTTGTATATATAGATTAGTTTCTTTCACCTTAAATGAATTGAAGACAATCTACAAAACGCATTGAAATATTGCCCGCGGAGAGCATAAGTAATTAGTGAAGATGAATTTTAATAAGGACAGTTCTTAATGAAAGACTTATAGGTAGATGGACCAGATATATGTTACTATAAGTGTTAAGAGTAAATTATTGAAAGTAACTACACAACGTTGTTGATGTGCGGTTTTATTCAACGTCCGGACCCAACATTAAAAGCTTACTTGATTTCCCTTAAAGACATATTTATATTTAAATAATTTTTCTATCTCTACTCGTACTCTATGTTAATTGCATTAAATGTGTTTTTAATTGAAACATGATGTTGCCGCCAGCCACATTTTATAAGAGTGATATAGCTTCATTTCGAAATAGATGGGAGGAGATCTGTTTGACATCTGTCATCAAATGCATATACTCTAATTTAAGTACAACAACCGTAACAACAACAACTATAATAGTAGCATCAAACTGACACTTAATATAATTGAATAAACAAGAAAACTTCCCACAACTGTTGTATTTGGAAGATACTTAAACAGTAGCCATCAACATCTAATTTATGAATACATTTTTTTTGTTTTTATTTTTACTTGTGTTTTTATATTCAAGCGGTTTTGTTGTTGTAATCAATTAGCGCAAAAGATACCAAAAATAGTTGAATATCATGAGACAACTTGTGCGGCTGTTTACCCTGGAGAGTTATGTTACAGTTTTGTTGCTCTCATCTTTGGTTTTTTGGCTGCAGTTTCATTCTTTAGTTTTCTGAAATTATTTTTAAGAATTTTTCAAATTTTATCCATTACTCTCGTCCCGACATTTTATGCGTTTCTTCAGTCGA
Organism: Glossina morsitans morsitans; assembly: GCA_001077435.1. Taxonomy (NCBI): domain Eukaryota; kingdom Metazoa; phylum Arthropoda; class Insecta; order Diptera; family Glossinidae; genus Glossina; species Glossina morsitans. The sequence continues at coordinate 25,819 of CCAG010003651.1, read as the reverse complement.
TGTTATAAAAATTCATTTTATTTATAGCTCTGTCAACGCGTTACAGCTGTTTTATAGCTTATGTGTAGTTTTGCTTTAATTTTTAAGTGTATATAGCATAGGTATATGCAGATGTTCTTGTGAATTTCCATTATGAAGTTTTCAAATATATATTTTGCAACTTGTTAATAATATATAAAAAGAATATTTTTATATGAAAATGAACATAATGGATTTACATCATTAAATTATTTGTTACATCAAAAACTTTACGCTTATTTATAAATATTCTTATCTCTCTGCCTATAAGCGGTAATGAAGTGTCAGGAATTTGAACAATTTTGCGGAGATATAATCAGCGCTTCCTTCATGATTTAACATCACTACAATTTTAATCATAGATTAAAAATCAAGCCTTAGGAAAGAATGTAACCACCACCACGACCACCACCCCTACCAAAACCGCTTACTGTTTGCATAGCTAACAAACAATTGAATTTAATATATATCAACGACAACTATAGAACCCCTTTAGCATTTCCCCTTCATATTAACGCAAATTACTTTAAAAATCCATTTGTCAGAGGTTTCAGATTAAAATCTGGTTATAGAGTGTCTTCGAAAAAAAAGGAAAATATTTGTAATTTGATTCATAAGCCAGAGAGAAGCACTCACTCACTAAAAACACTAACCAAATCATGGTGCGAAACGGCAAAATGCCATACCGTGTTAATCACAACCAACAGTCCCTTCTTCTTTCTGCCTCCTCAAACTGGTTTTAAAAACAAACATTATTATCATTGTGCCAGCGACCCGCGTGTTGCTAGAAAATTAAACTTAACGGAAGAGTAAATTTCCAGTACAGCTTTCTGCTGTTGCTGTTGTTGTTGTGGATGTTGTCAAAACAAGGGGCAATCTCTAAATGACGCCACTATTTGCCTTTGTTTCTTCCGTCTATCCTTGTTCCTGAATATCCCTAATGTTATCCTCTAGTGTATAATTTTTATACATATGTAACTATCTCTAAAGTGTGCCAGTTTATTTCCCAATTGCACTACTTACGCTACGACAGCCGCTACAACCACTACCACCGGCGCCACCAGAGTACAACCACTGCTACCACTACAACCACCACCAGTTGAGTCCATTAATCATTTTCTAATTTAATGATTCTTCAACCGACAGTGACAGAGGAAATCTCTCACTTGTTTGCTGGCATTATACGACTTTTGAATGGTTTATATCTTGTTGTGTGTAAGCATGTGAAGATTTCTTATTTTCACAATAGTAAATTTTTTTTTTTTTTATTATCAAGCTTACAAAGTTGGAAGTAGAAAGATAACAGCAGGGCCTTAAAAAGTTTTTTTGCATGAAAAAGGTGCACAAATCCATTGAAGAGACATCGTCTACACATGATTTTTCGCTACTGTAATATGGTTTGGAAAAGTCACACCAATTTTAAAATAAAATCTGGGATTAATACAAGATACTAGGACGGAATTTTAAATTTTGTTTTAAATCATTGTGACTTCGTTTCAAGAACAATCATGTTTTATGGCGTTTCTCATCCCGATTTTTCTTATCGCTGTAATGTTACCATATTCTTAATGTTACAAGTTTGAATTGATCTCAAAAATTATTTTGTCTTCCTTATATGTGTAACAGGATTATGTTTGACTGGAACGTTATGCAGAGTTTTACAGTTGGTCCGCTCCCCAAGGAATTTATTCAAAATTAAGTGGACTTTCGTTTTCATATTACAAAGTATATTTTTATTGTTATGCGGGAACTAATAGTATCATATCGCCTCATGACGGTAATAATTCTAGTAACCGCCTTCGAACCCGACAACAAATGTACTTGCTCGATAAGAAAAAAAAACCATAAGTCGGCAACTCATACGTCTGATAAATGGACTCTACCACTTACAGGAACTTGCTAGTTTGTTCGATTTACTGCATTTCTGGTTTCGTAATTACACATCCTTGGTACCGTGTTTGATGTGAGACCTGTAAGTACATGTTTAAGGGGGTCAGCAGACGGCCGGGCAGGTTTACTTCATATCCGTCATCGTGGAGCAGATACACACAAGGCAACGAGTAATAATTTTGCGCCAAATAGCACAAGACATGGCTCCCTTTCAGGCCGGAATACGGTGAAGCAAGTAAACACTATATATACCTTACCCTACCTTACTTCTGTTGTGAACGGAATAACATAAATTGTTTGACCTTATCTGCACATTTTGGCTGTTACTGAACAAGTAAACGGTAGATCTGTGCTTTTTCGTTGCTTTTACAGAAGTTTGCTGAAACATTGCTATGCGTTTGCAGCACTTTCATCACTATGTTTGCAAAAGCTTAAACACCTATGTACCAAAGCTTAGAGAATAGCCTAAATATTGCAGTTTGAAATGGTTCGACTACAGTTTCATGATTAAATTAATTGTAAGTTAAAAAGAACTTAGCCGTTGCACTAAATATTAATGCTTTAATCATAGCTTTGGGTATGACTATGAATAAGATTGGAGTTTGATGAAAATTTGTTTTCTGTTTAAGGATCGATCTTATAACGGACCATTCATACGCTTGCTATGTGATACAATATGACTGTGCGAGCTGTATTTAGCATATGGAACAATGTATGTCTATACCTATATTATAAATATACAAATACATAAAGAGAGTTGTAAGGAAGCAGAGTAGCCGAACAGGTAAGACTCACGGGATCATAGCTATAGTTAGTGCTCACTTGCCAAACGCAGAAAATTTACCGACTGGGTAGACATCCACGAGGTTGCGGCCTCGCATCTATCTCTTCCCCTTTGTTCAGTTTTTTCTGACCACCTTACACGAATCTAATTAATTAACATCTACTGAACGATTGGCCATTTTAAAAAAAAAAATATGATTCCTTACAACTAAATACTATAAATACTGAGATTATTCTCAAAATTCCTTTGGTCGTTTCATATATATACAAAAGTAAACAAAAGTATTCAAATTATTGCTCCTCTTTGGGTCTTTCCATCGTTGCAAATACCCTGCGGTTTTCACACTTTCAATAACTCTAAAATTAAAACATATGTTTCTTACTTTCCCTGATATTTACGAGACGTTGTTTGAGAGATGGCGTTAAAGGTTTCTGTAGAGAATTTATAAAAAACTTCAACGTTTTTTAAATAAGGCCCTTAACGTACTAAATAGCCTTGAATTGCATTTACACGGCCCTATATTGCTGCATTGTACACGTAATTTGTAAAATGGATTTGCTTTGTGTTTGGTCTTTTTGACTCGATTACATGGCGTAATGTAATTTTTATGGATTAAATACTTTTGAGTGGTTGTCACCCCAGAGGGTTTTTAGTTAGTTAACTAAAGAGGAAAAACTACGCTTAAAATTGATTTTGTTAAATAAATTTTTAAATACTTTAAAATAATGTGCAAAACTTTCAAAAATTACTTAAGAATCAATAATCATCCAACGGTAATTTATAATCATAAACCTTAAAAGTCGTACTTAAAATTGAAATAATTGTAGAATAACGTTACAAGAAATGACCATATCTCATAAAAATCTATAATCTCTGCTATTCATCATCTAGTGATTGGCTTCGCAGTTGATTGAAGATTTTGATAATGCTACCTTCTAAAGCAAAATTCATAGATTAGAGCGAGCGCGTTGGAAGAATCTCATTATAACATTGATTGTACTCGGGCAGACAACTGGTCTAAAAGATTAACATGAAATTTTTGTAGACTTCTTGTCTGCCCTACAGAATTTACTTCCATTTTTATTTATCACACAAAAATCGAAGAAAATCATCTTATCATCCTTTCTCTTACAACGTCCAACAACAAACATCATAAAAATATTATTAGACGTGTACAATTTGCAGTCAAAATGTCTGCTCTTTTTTGTTTGTTGATTTTGCAAATGCGTGTATTCGGCTATTTGGCAAAGCTTATCGAACGTAAACGTAGAACACAACGTAGCACATCATTTCATAGATCAGAATTGTTGTTACGTATTACTCTGCCTTTACGTATTACTCTCAAAATTGCAATTGACAGACTTATAAGTTTTTTCCGTCAAAGTTGCTCTTTGTCGAACTCAGTTTTTAATGCTTACATTTGTCACCAGCTTTGAGGTATTAAACTTTCGTTTGCTAGTCAAGGCAATCTTATAAGCAAATAAGGTGAAGTTTTAGTGCAAATGAGGCAAAAAGCTAATCGCAGACGCGACCAGTTTCCGAAAAGAAGACGCACGCGATAAACTGAGATCGTCATGGACATACTTGCATAACACGTCCAGTATTTGTGTGTATCATTCTAACACGAACGTTCTGAACTACAAATACCGATTTCTACTTTTTTCATGTTTAATTAATCGCTTAACGAAACAATTATATTGTCCGTAAGCTAGAACGAGCATAATGCAGCAAAGGACAGAAGAATTGGATAACAATTTTCTTGTTTATTGATTAAGTAGCAAATACCCACATGATGAGATGTTAAAAAAAGATAGAGCGCCCCTATAAAATGATTCGAATGTATTGCAAATTAGAGACATAAATATATGAACAATTTTCACATTTTTTCAAAACATTGCCAACTACTTAAGTCTATTCTTAAACTATAGTTAAAATATGTTTAAAGATGTATTTGCGCAATTTTACTTAGTTTAACTTATTTCTTTTGTCGTTAAAAATGATCGTGAATGAAGCGTGCAATTAAAGCAAGCGATTAAAATTAACTAGACTGGGGTCTTATACTATTTAAGAATATATTAAATTTTCTAAATATAAATTTATAATTTTTTCTACTATAAGCTCTTTCATTTTAGTAATGAGCTTTCGAAATTCTTTTCAAGCATTCTTACTTAAAATAAACAGTAAAACAGCAACATTAATTCTCTCAAAACCTTCTTACGAAAATTTTTCCGGTTCATAAACTTCCCTCTCAATTGTTTATTTTTATTTTTTCAACTCTCGAGTGGATTTTTCTTAACTTGATTACTTTATTTCCTCCTGCTGTGAGTGAGTGATTAAATGACTTGTATGCAACCCCTATGTTTGGGTGTGTGTAAAATATTAACAATGTCAACGGGAATCGTTTGTGACACTTGTTGGTGTTTGTTAACAAAACATAACTAAGTACAAAAATCATCTAATAATTGACAAAATATTGTCATTTCATGCCAGACACGAGTGCCATTCAAATGCTGCTATTGTTTTTGTTAACATGAAAGAAAGAAGACTGTTATTATACCGTACACTGTTTGTGGTACAGGGTGTATTAGGTTTGTGCGAACGTAAGTAACACTTAAATTTTTGAGATGTGTTCATCAAATTCGGTACGCTGGCGAGCTTTGATCCTAGAACGAACACTATTGAAAATCGTTCGGCTCTGTCCACTTTTTCGACCGCTCACCATATAGCGATTTTCCAAAATAAGGAAAAAAAATTCAACTTTCAAAGTTTTTTGACAAAACTCGCCGTGTAATAATATTTCGACATTCCACATTGGTTCGAAAAGTTTGGTTCGGACAGGGCAATTTTTTAAGCCCTTCCCCTCTAACCGTTCACGATAAAAATGCGTCCTTAATAGTATATTGATGAAAAAATCAACCTTATCGAATTTGGACCACGTAGGAATATTTTTTGGATACCGCCGCATATAAGGATTCTCCGGAAACGCAACCCCTTCTATTCTTAGGAAACGTAGTCCCTTGTATGCCAAAAAGGTTTATTTCTCAATGTTTCATGATGAATATTTCGTCATGATAGAAAAATTTAGATAAAAATGAAGTGGACCAAATTTGAACCACGTGGTTCTATTTCTTGAACCCCACTCCATAGTGGAGGAAATTTGGATAACCTAAGCCCATATTTTAGATCTTAACATATATAAAGGTTATCATGACAAGCAAGTTCTTATGTAGCGAAAACGGCTAATTTTTAGTTTTCTATAACGTAAACTGAAAAAAGCAATAAAATATTTAAGAAATAAATTAAATCTGGTAGATTGGGATCAGGTCACTTGATGTTGTGGCCATTCTCCAATATGGATTTTCATGAAAAGTATGCCTTTATACGAAAATCAACTGAATAATTGTACTAAGCGAAGTGGTGTAGGATATTTACTAGTAGGTCTTGTCTGACTATAATATTCTTATTTGTTTTTTTAATTTTGTTTTGTAGTTATTACATGAAACAAATTTTTCATCATTTTTTCTTTCTTTTTCTTTGAATACATTAAGCAAATAATCCTTGATTTGACTCCTATTTCATTACCGTTTCGTAGTAAGGGTGCTTTTTATACCAGCCATGCCGAAAGTGGGGTACATTCATTTTGTTAAAACATTTGCAACGCCGAGAGGAAAACTTCAGAAACCCTACGAAATATTTGTATATGTGTTTAATTAGCATGAAACTCTGAATCGAGCTAGACATATCCGTCTATACATCGATTATATGTGTGCACAAAGCACTTTCCCGGTTGCAAAAATTAAGATGTCATCTGCAAATTTGACAAAAACATTAAATGCATTGAGCATAAAAATTTCGTCGGCAGCCGAATGTAATTATTTTACTTGTTTTCTATATAGATTTTCAATTCATTAACAACATGGGGTGGACTGTAAACAAAGCATAAATAAGTCTTTTACATTTACATGACCTTTTAAGAAATTGCAGAACAATGGATGCACGATCATGGTTTCTTCCTAAGGTCACATAATCAAGTTGTCTCTATTGTCCACCGGTACGGACAATGTCGAAAGAAACGAATGTAAATCTACACAAGTGAATTGCAAATTGATTAACAAAATTATATACAAATGCCAAATGACCTCACTCTTTGTACGCTTTAGCTCAAAATTAGAAAGCAAATTAAGAGCTTTTGTAAACCATTTTTGCAATTTTTATTTTCTTAATTTTAAGTGTAAATCATTCTTATAATTATTGAAAAATTACTAAAAAACTATGTGTATATACATAAGAACTTATAGATAAACGAAACATTTACAAATGATTGCATTGAAGTTTTCCTAAACAAATACCATTATATACAACATTGTTATACTTATATTAGCCGCCATTTTTAATACTCTTAACGCCAATGTATCATATAAAGGTGTTGATCTTTGCTAAACCATATGAGAGTATTTTATTTGTAACACAAGGTAGCCAGCCCAACAATATCATATGCTGTTTTGTATTTGGATATTAATTTTTATCTTGGCTAAACAACTATTTTTCATTTTCTTTGAATTTCATCCTCAGCAATATTTTGTTTGCATTATGTTTTCATTGCCCGCTATTAAAGCGCACGTGTCGTTAATTGGACATAATTTCAAGTAGGTATGTGGTGTCTCCATAGGCTCTATGAATATATATGATATATATATACGAGGTGAGGCCAAAATGCGCCAAGTGAGTGGATTAAATAAGCTTGTTTCATATTCCCACGAAACCGCTGCATAAGCGGGATTTTTTATACTTTGGCCAGCCACTAATGAAGTGTATTCAAGGCCCGGTTCAAAGTATATAGGTTTTGTAGAAAATTTCATACTCTCTGTAGACTCTTCACGATTTTTGCCGTGTAAACGTATCGAGATGGTGCCAACTTCTCCACCGTGCGAAATACTCTCTTCGTGACCAGCTACTCGTACAGTGATTTTGTAATGGTGCCCTAAAATTAGAAAAGGAAAATGTTTGCTGGAAATTAATATATAAAAAATTTCAAAGTACAGTTGAATGTAAATCTGTTTATATCTACACCAAGAGGCGATATTAAATTAAGGAAATTTTTTAAAGTACAAACTCTATATATTTTCGAAAATTTTTTAGAATTTTTCCTCTTCGTACACTACACCGCTGCTTGTGCAGGGTATATGAAGTATGTGCTGTAAGTAATACTCAGCAAGATCTAGGAAAGACCAACATTTTCTTATATCAATCAATTCGGAATTATGTTTTGATTCGATTTAACCTCGTCCGTAGTAGTCGCATTGTAGTTTTGTATTCAACGCACGGGTTGGACTTTTTTATATATTTCGAGGAGAGTTTGTTCGCTGACGATTTTTGGCCCAAGCATGGACAATTTTTGAAAATGGATTTGATCGGACCACTTTACTTGTTGCTGAATAATAACATTTCGGCTTACTAAATTGGTATTGAAAACTTTGAATGGGCTAGCCCAATTTTCTAACCCTCTCACATAACCGTTCTCATAAAAACTGTACCTCTACATTGCAGAGTAGTATAATACGTCCGTAATAATATAATATGATATGAAAATGAACTGCTCCAAACTTGAACCGCGTACGTCCATATTTTGGATTTCGTCACATATAAGGGTGACTAGGAAAAGTAAGCCTTTATATGGCAATAGGGTCTAATAATATTGTGATGACAATAAATGTGGAATAATAAAATCTTTAACAAGAAAATAAAAGCTGCTAAATTTGGAACAGATTAGTTCAGGAATTCTGCACCCGCAAATATAAGAATTTTCGTGAAAAGCATGCTTTTACGTGGAAAGAAGACATAATGCTGAGAGTGGATGAATAATGGGTAAATAATTGAAAGTGAATGAATAAATGTATAGCGTGCCGGCTATAAGATATTGTTTCTTGTTTTTTTTTTTTATTATTGAAATGTACAGTAGTTACTTTAACGGGTCGCAAAATTCAAGTCCAGTATAAATTCTTTTTGCTTTAGCACAAGCTTTGGTATGAACATATTCAAGAGATTAGTTCTCCAACTTTCTTTTAGTGTGTTAAAAAAAATGGCAAAAGTGATGTCTCATGTGTATTTTGCGATGTTAGTGTTTTTGGATTATTTGAACAAATCAGTAATATTTAAATATAGAAACATATTTAATCGTAGCAATTCCAAGGAATTGTGAGGAAAGAAATATGTATATATTTATTATTCTAGGTCGTGCTTTATGCAGACGGCGATTAACTATAGTTATTCGATCTGCTATCCAAAACCTTTAGTAGTGCCTCGATACCGACAGAATCTGAAACAATTGACGAAATGATTTTGCTTCCTAAATACAAAGATAGAGGTACACATTATAAATAAATCCTAACCGAGCAAATGGGATTTCAAGGCTTCAGTTAGAGCCTCGTATGGTAGGCACGTTTCGAAATATGGGATGTATCATAAATCTCCAATTGTTAGCGCACAATTTACCATAGTATTATTTTTCAATTTTTTTAAATGTACCTATTGTTAGTTCATGCCTTGTTTTCAATTAGCCAAACATTAAAATGACTTTTTTGGAGTTGCCAGTATACCCGGTATGTATGACACCACTTCACTCATAAACTGCCAATAACCCTCAGCGGGTAAAAATTTTTTTTATTAATTTTTTTTTTCTGCGAATTTTTACTGTTTTCTTCAGTTTTTTGCTTTGTTTTTTGAATTTCTTTCAATTTAAAAAGGCAGCCAATTTTTGAAGTTAAGAGGTTAAATTGATCTCGCTCTCGTTAAATTCATCCGCCTGTTCCATGAAAATTTATATAAAAAGATTAGAAAATCCAAGTCACAAATATGGATTTTGTTTGTAAAACACAAAATTTATTTCTTGAATATAAATTTCTTTTTATACCCACCACTAAAAGATGGGTGTATACTTATTTTGTTTTTTTCCATAATGTAAGTAACACGCAAAAGTAAGCTTCAGAGACCCTATGAAGCATGTATATTTTTAATCAGAGTAAAATGTCGAGTTCATTTAGTCATGTCTGTCCGTCTGTGTGTCTGTATGCTGTTTCTTTTTAGCATTCTCCGTCGAAAAAATGAAGATAACGATTTCAAATTTGGTAGAAATATTGGAAGTTTCTGCACGCAGTTTGGTTGTGGTATTGAAAATGGGCCGAATTGGTCGAAACATAAGCACGCAGTGGAGCGTAAACTGAACGCAATTCCGTTTTTTTTAGCAAAAATTATCCGATATTTGCTCGTTACCCCGAAATTATTAAAGTTAGGAGTTCAAATTTTTCATACAAAATTACAAATGATTAAATTTTATTTTTTTCACTTTTTGGAGGTTTTGTGGTTATTTATTATAACGCAAACAAGACAGAATATTTAAAACTCTTTTGTAAATTCCTCAAATCAAGATATATTGTCTGCCTAAAAATGGGTTAATTTTAATATGAATATGGTAGACATCGCAATAATAATAATAGTAACAACAGCGATGTGAGTATCAAATAAAATAACTTCAAGAGTGGAATGTGAAAAGCATAGCGGTGGGTATGCGAAATTTGGCCTCCGTCTCATATAAGTTTTTAACTTGGTTTAAACTTTAAAAGTACTTACGACAGAACGGTGCTTCTTCCCCTGTAATTAAATATATTATAGGCGGCTTTGATGTGCTGATTTTATTGCGTTTCAACAGTTTACTATAATCTTCATAACTATGATAGCCCATACGCATACATAGATGAGCGTTTTCATTAAAACATGAGCATCTCCCGGCTTTGAAACTCTTTAAAAAGAGCAATAAATTTCGATAAATTTATAATTCTTTAAAAGCTGTTCTGGAGTTTACCTGATATGAATTGCAGGTTACACCCATAAACGGACAATTGCTTCGTATACTTTCTATAAAGTATTGATAGCTGCGTACATGATTGCAACCAACGAACTTTTGCATATTTTCGATGATGGTGTTTTCACTGTTGCGCATATACTCCTGCAAGCGGCCATCGCAACCGGGATTATCCATTCCGCCGTTAGGATAAAAATCTACATGACCCAAACGTTGATAAAGTCCTAAACCACCTAATAAATTACCGTCCGTGTGTATTATGTCAACGAAATGCGCATCGGAGCGATCTAAGCGCACTACACCATGTGTTTCAGCGAATAAAGGAGCTGCCGGATCCAAACCAGTAATGCGACCCACCTTTAAGCCGAAATCTTTTTGTAAATGATAACCAGCATAACCGGCCAAATGGGAGCCCAAAGAATGGCCAATAATATGAATTTTGCTTGAGTCCGTGAAAGAAAGTTCTTCCTATTAAAATATAAAAAATTACATTAAAAGCTTACAAAAAGGATTAAATTACACTCTTAGAAAAATATTCTATCTTGAAGAATGAAAGCTGAAAACGCGTTTGTCATTATTCGAAAATATTATAGGACCAATCATGCATGATTTCGAATATTCCATGAGCATCCGTGATCATTATTCTAATAACATGGTACTTTCCTTTCTATAAAGTTTCTGCAATCCCTGGTCAAATTGTTTTGACATGGCAGGTCTTGCGAATCCAACATAACTCAAGGGCCTCTGTAGAGACCGAACCATGTATCAGCTTGGCAACGTTTACTTCAAATTGTTCTTAAAATACTAATGACATTTTAACAGCACAAGTGGTTAAACATTGTCTATTGAAATGTTTCAAAACATTTTTTCTTTCGTCAATTTTCTGATATAATCACCCTACTTGCCAAAAGTAGCCGCAATCATATCGTGCTATCTGGCGATAGCAACTCGCAACACACGACGCTATTTCGATTCGGTTGCAATGTTTTTCAGAGAATGTCTATTGTTTACTTTTGGCTCGAGTTTGTTAGATGGTAACAAAAATTGGCAGATCGAACTTCGATGTCCCAAATGTTCTTATTGTCGAAAAGATTGAGATGGAAAAGTTAGCTTTTATAGCAGACATACATAGTCTAAAGCTTGATGGAAATATTTGTCAGAAAAACTTAAGCATTAGTGCAAAATTTTGCGTGATTGGCTTGCAAAAAAGCTCGAAAGGAGCAAAAGTTTGTAAACTATTGTGCTGTCTGCAGCAATTTAATAAAGCTATTTAAAATTTTATTGCAAAAAAATATCCCGATCGGCCAACTGACATTAACAATTAATACAATGACTTGTAGTTTGTACAACAAATAAGAAAACTGTATTCGTCTGTGCACAAATCCTCTACACTCAACGCTTTTCCCAAAAAAAATAAAAAATAAAAACCAGAAACACAAGAAATGAAACCTTGATACTATATACTATTCTGCGGTCATGGCCGATTTTTTCCACTTTTGTGTAGATATTGTAGGATCGCCCATAAAATAGACAAGGATGCTTTTATCACTACATGTACATTAGAATAAGAGTAAGGAGCAAAAACCTCAATTCTTTACTAGCGCGAAGTTACCCCACTGTATCTAGTCCACATTTTTGTCTTTACTAAAATGTGGCTATAATCAAATTTGGTCCGTGTCTCTACTAAGGTAATTGGTAATTGAACGGTACTGAAAGAATAACAAAATTATTAAAAAAACTAAACTTAACTAGAAATACAACTATAAATAAAAAAAGACATCATACAGAAATGTTACAAAAAATTTAAAAAAAAATTTTTTCCTATTATTTACCACATAGTGCATGTATATTATTGGTGAAAAGTTGCAATATACAAAAAAATGTTAACGAATTTGATGTGTCTTAAAGGGCGCTAAAACCTATCAAAAAGACTTAATTTCATTACTCTGGCCCCCGACCATCATTACCGAATTCGCCCCAAACTACCATTTCCACGTACTAACATTACTGCACCAATTTGCATTCAGTGTCTTGTGTATGTGGCGAATTTGGTGATGATGGACCGGGACCAAGTTAATGAAACCAGGTTTTTCTGATAGGTTTCAGCGTCCTTTAAGTCATATCAAAAACCTGAAGACGGCGAAATTCGTTAAAATTTTTTATAATTAATTCTTATGTATATGGAGAGATGGGTTTGGCGATGATAAACCTTGGAAATGGTCATGAAATGAGATTCTTCTGATAGATTTCAGCATTTTTCACGACATATCAAAAACGTGTAGTCGAGTAATGTTTATGAAAATTGTTATAACACGATTTGGACATTGAATTCTTTCAGTATTTGTACTGTAATTTTGCATGAGATTTAGTAACAATAACTTAGTTTCGTGTTCCTAATTAAAGACTTAGTTTGTTTGATATGTGCACGTTTGCTAATATTATTTTAATAACTATTTTACATGTTTGTTCTTTATTTCGCAATAAATCGTAACTTAGCAAAGACATTAGTAGCGAAAACACGAACCTTAAAAATGTAGGTTATCTTGGTGGGCTATCATCACTTCGTAATTCTTTTGCTTTCGAAAACCGAGATATTCCCACTGTAGCTTGTACTGTAGGCCTATGCACTGATTTTCTCGATTTTCGACGTACATATGCCTGCTACAATCTCTAACGTTTGTGCCAAATTTTAAGTCCATATCTTTACTCTCGCGTTTAGGACAATTTTTATCACACAAATCCACAGGTGCCACAGGACAGTCGGAAGGTCAGACATGACGAGATGAGCTGAGTATTTAATATTGATCAACAATATTTATACATATATAGGATTATTTAATTTTCATTTTGTGTATTACGGACGTTTTGACAAAACGGATATAACCCCGTCCTTTGGTGGCGGGTATAAACATTGGTTCCTTGCTTATTACTCTCAAGCAACATTTTTTTTGCTCCACGTCCCGCTCATCCAACGCTAGAGGGTATTCAAGCTTTTTTGTTTTTTGCTCCTTAAGAAAAAGGTGGTTGATACAAAAGATTCGGCCACAAACGATTACTCTTTGGTTTTTTACTTTTGTTGTAATTATTATACACAACATGAAATATGTTATGATGGAAATCATTTATTTGTTATGTATTTGTTTGAGCTATTTTGCTAAACGCTTGGTGTTGCTATTTATATAATCTCACAACGAAACTCTGATGAGAACTTGAAAACTAAAGGGTCAATGCTTTTTAGACAATTTGACGTTTTTGCTTACATAGATCATATGCATAACATGAGCAGTTATGGCTCCTACCAAACGTATATTTGCTACAGCTTGAACATAGGGGGGGCTCGAACCATTGCCCCAATCTATAAGAATCACAGCAGCCTGACCTTCAGGTTCATATCTTAGCAACATTTGGCATAATTCTGGCATCTTAAAAACAGAAAAAATATGAGATCATTGTAATGATTCCATTAAGATTTTTTGATGTACTTTTGAATTACCCAGTCAATGTCTGCTGTTTCCAAATAGCCATGAGCGATAAAAAATAGTTTTCCTTTAGGATTTATGCCCATGTGCTGTAAGGCTTCGGGTTCATTTAAATCGATGTTTTTAGGTTTATCATTCGCTTCCGTTGTATGCAATATGAAACGTACACCGATTTCCGACGGTTTTTGGGGATGAACATTGATTCGCCGAGTATTTGTAGTCCATGGTCCATTTAAAGGGAAGCATCCATAAACTCCGTAGCATTTCACTTCATTGGAATCTGTAATAATTACTGGTTATGATATATTTAACAATGCGTTCATTGTTTGTGAAAAAAACTAAGCTCATCTCTTTGAGCAATAGTGTTTTAAGTAGAACTGATAAATAAACAAATAAGAAAGTTATATGCGGCCGTGACCAAATCACCGAATCAAAAATAAAATTTCGATACTTCATATTATTGAATGGGTGCGAGCTATTTTCCCCTTCTTTGTACAGATACGCTAGGGGTATCAGCAGAATAATTTTTTTTTCTTTTGAAAAGGGTAGGCGCATCCTTCGACCGAGTTGGCTCATTCGCAATACTACTTGCCTGTAAGATGTTTCTCAATGTTTTTGCCATGCTTAAGTTCGTGATTTTTGCGGCCAGGAGAATGTGCGCCGCAGGCATTATACAGGTTAAGAGACGAACAGACAGATAGAGGAATTTGCTTAAATGGATTCAGAGTTTTGCGTTGACTAGGAATGAACATGCTTTACGGGTACCTTGAATTTTTTTCTAGATGTTGCAAAAGTTTCGACAAAATGAACATACATCCATCCTTTAGAGGCGGGCATAAAATTGTGCGTTAATCTCAAACAATGCTTGAACTTTAAACATATGACAGCGTTTAGGCTTAATTCTAGCCGCTTTATTTTTTAATTGTAAATTTATGTGCCCATTTTGGATAATTAAGTTAAATAATTATCAAAAGAACCTCAATGAAATCTATAATAACCTTACAGTTTTTGTTTTAATATATAAAAAAAGAATACAAAATAAAAACCTTATAGTAAACGCACTTGTTACTAAGCCTCTTATAATTTCGCAGCTAAACACAGACGCTAGTAAGCATACGTCTCTGGAAAAGAATAGCGTTTTTTGATAAGAAAGATTTACTTGTAATTGATATGTACTGATAAGTATTAAGCATTTCAACGATTGTCGAGAACTCGCTATAGATAACATATTTGTGTATATTGGGTAATATATAAATAATTGAGTTGTCGTAAATTTGAAATCCTCACATTCGGCTACCCTAAATTAATCAATTCACGTGTTACATGGTTAGTTCTCTTTTGAGAATGTGTCGATATACATCTCTTGACATTTCAACTTCTCGACGCCTTTCATTTAATTATGGATAGAAGGCAGTCCAAATTTCTTTCTTTGTGATCTGTCAGCCTATTTCAGATTGTGTATGCATAACGCCATAATTGCATAAAAAATATAGAAACGAGCGGCAATGATGTGCATTATCTTCAATTTATATTGGGGAAGATATTGAATTCCGACACAAATGATAAAACAAAGCTTCAAGCTTCAAGCTGGTAAGCGAAAAACTGAACATACCAAATATGTATGTATGCATTTTCAACAAAATTGTGTAACATCCTTCCAGCCGGTAAAAAAATCGAGAGATCGAAAACGAAGTTCGGCAAGGATAGACATTAATTGAAAAACCATGTACACATGTGGTAAAAATGAGATGATACGAGTTATTCAGTATTGCCTACAACTTTTTTGTGCGTTTAATATTGCCTACAACTTTTTTGTAACGAGATCGAGGAATGCAGTTCGACATTGGAGGGCTTGCCATCTAAGCAACATGTGAATGCCATAATTTCTCTAAAATCTTCTCTAGCCACAAATATTTTCGAGGAAAAGGATATGGAGAGACAGATGTGTTATTAAGAGGGGTGCCCGCCTAGATGTATACAGTCTCTTACTTGTTCCTCTAGATATACACCATCCAACGATGGGAAGATGCAACAATCACAAATATTTCTTCGTTAAATGGTTATTCGCAACATCAATCCGTTCTTTAATTGGGACTATCAGTACTAAAATTCATAGATAAAGACTGAAGAACAAGCTTGACATAATGTATTACCCACCACAAAACACGCTTGCAATTGGATACTGACTATTAAATATGGCACAATTATTGATTTATTCATTTCCTCAAAAAATTTCGCCATCGTAATAGATGGACTTGGAGATGAAGCTGGAGCCAGCAATTGCTTGCGTCTGCGAAGAATGGCCATTTTTCTCTCGTATACTATGTTCAGCATACGGGGGTGAGATACACCAACCAACGCTAGCCAACACTATAACTTACTTTATTAACCTTTCATTGTTAATGAGTCTCTATAATAACTAATCATAAGAAAAAGACTTTGTCTTTATTTGACCAATTCATTCCTGAAAAGTACGAAAAAAAAAAACAAAAAGAAAATTATATTCGAATCCTTTATACCCATCACCGTTATCCCAAAAAAGACAAAAAAAAAAAGGAAAAAGAACTAAATTTTGATGCTCTATAATATGGAATGGGCGCAGCTGATTTTTTCTATTTTAAAATTAAAAGTTTTTGTCGTATAGGCATGTGGGTGTTGTAGGCGTTTAGGTCAAGTTTAGGTCAATTCCAAATTCTTTTGCAAAATTGTAGGCGATATCTTCATTTTCGCTAACGGGAGAATGTTTACCACAAATACTACAGCGTTGCGCAGTCAGACAGATGGACATGTTTAGGTGCACTCCAAATTTAAAACTGGCCAAGAATTTGTATACTTCATGGGGTTTTTGAAACTTGTTTCATGTGTTACAGCGTCGCTCATAGAATATTCGTTCAAATTTTTGTGCATTTATCTGCTATAGTTTATAAGTAATGACCAAAAACCAATTTTTTATTCCTTTTGAAAAACAGAGCTGTTCTCAGTATACATGGTACTGTCGGCGTGTACTTCAACCGATTTGGCCTATTTTCAATACTAGCCTGCGTACAATGCCTTGCAATGTTTCTGTCCAATTTAAAGTCGATAGCTTCATTTTTGCGGTCAGAGAAATTTTTACAATAGACATTACACAGACTGCCAGATGGACGGGCACACGGGCATGCTTAAATCGATATAGAATTTGATGGCGACCAAGAATATGTATACTTTGTGGGGTCGCTGAAGCTCCCTTCTGGACATTGCAAACATTTCGACAAAATAAATAAACCCCTCAACCTTTGGTGGTGGGTCTAATAATAAAAGTTCTTACCGCTAAGGCGCAGTTCGCTCTAGTCACACAGTTATTATTGATGTTAATTAAACTAAAATTCTAATCGATTTCGACAGACGTTTTGTTTCGACGCCCTTGAACCCATTCACAGGTATTTTATTTCTGAAATTTACTAACTTTTCTTGTTCTTATATTCTTGAAAACATCAAACTCGCTAAAATTAGAGCAAAAGTGTAGCAATGTAACATTAAGGGGTATTCACGGTTTAAATCTAAAGCCTGCACAGTTGTTCCACAACAAGCGAAGAAAAGAAATGTATTTCAGAGACATCATAAGGCATATGCATGATAAGTACTTTTCGGTTCGCCCATGTATTCACACTTCGGTCAGTATGATCTTAGCATTCCCAAAATTTAAGCTGAGAATGTGTATGAAAGATTTTCATTTACAGATCAAGTTTAGTGATGGTAATTGTAAAGATGTCTGGAATGAAATGATTTTCTTTTCTGACTATCTTGACTTTTCATTTTTGATTTTCTGTTTGATCCTATTATTATTAAAGACAAAATTCTTATTATCAGAGCCCACAACTAAATCTCACTTTCCCTCTTTCGTCAGATCTAATCTAAACAACGATGTTGCCTATAATCCTAACGTTATTGGAGCCATTAAAAAGTCATAATAATAAATTAATTTTGCAATTTGGTATTGAAATGAATCATAATCTCATGGATACGGTTCTGCAATTGGTAACACATTCCTTACCACTTGCGGTTACCGCTAGTAACTCATTCGATCTATCAACTGCCGTACGAGTGGTATGATTGGCTAAATACAGCATAGTCTGCAACATAAGACCGCCGGTGGTATTTGAGATAAACATTTTCTTTACTTTCAAATATTGTTTTTTTTAATTTTTACTTCTCACAAAAATTATTATCACATTCCTTGCTGTAATTTTGTTGTTTTAATTAAGGTTATTTCTAACAGTAACTGTTTATAAAGTTTCTCTTATTTCTTGTTGATAAGATATGATTTTTAAGCCGCTTTATTGAGTTTACTATGTTATTTACATGACATACTACTGACATCAACTTTGTTGTTTGAAAATCACTGTTTAACTGATTGATTATACGAACTCGACTAGCAATTTAAAACAGTTGTATTCCCCCTCACTATTTATCACTTTTATTTCTCTCTCGCGCTCTCCTTCTCCCTCTATCTCTCTCGCTTTCGGTTGTTGAAGTTATTTATCCATTGCGTTGTTGCAATAATTTTTGAATTTTTTCTCTGATTCACTGACTCAACGCCAAATTCACCATAAGTCTGCTTTTCTATCTTGCATTCAGCAATAATTTAATATTTCTGCATTTTGTTGCTGATTGTGCAGTGTCTACTAAAAATCTGTTCTCAGATACATTACACTGAATTATTCTTCCAAATTGATTCGTTATCATCCTATACATTGAGATTTCCACGTAAACCCTGTGTGAATACATATATACCAACACTAGACAATGAAGACATACTAATTTTGCAGCTCCATGTATGTTATCGAAATATGTACATCGAGGACATTGCGAATTATTACGTATGTATTAGCTGTAAATCCGCAGCTAAAAATGCGGTTAATTCCCTCTATACTCGTTAAATGATCCAAAAATGATTAAAACAATAATTTGATCCCCATCAAAGGTGATTTAGCAATCAAAACAACGAGCATCTAAAGACCACAGGCATCGAAAAGATTCTGCGTATACAGCGCATACATTGTGTAATAGTTACGTTGCTTGTATTGAAATAAAAAACCCAAACGCTTCGGAGATTCGGGGCTTTTCTTATAACTTTAAAATGCAATTGAACTTTCTATAAGTCCGAAACCCTGATAAGCATTCTCTTAAAATGTTGGTACAAATCTCAATCTTGTATTTCAAGACTTTTTGCACAAATTTAATAAATTTTTCTTCGTCCTGCCATTCTAAATCGTCTAAATTTAGACGGACGCATCCGCCAATCTGTAGTCGTTGGTCACCATTTTTAAAGTCTCAAGAATTGAAACAGAAACCCAAATCTCGTTTCGTAAATTGTTATGGCGTCATTATGGTTAGTAATATATTTACACCTATATCTTATTAAAAGAATAATAGGAATTTATTTCATCGAACTGTTCATAAGAGTCAAAAGGAAAGAATATCTCTATTACTCATACAAAATTCCAAATGGAAAGAAATATCTGCTACATTCTTAATTCCATATATAGATGGGATTGACTTAGAAATATCTATACAATAGTTGAAATGGTGGGAAGAAGAAGAAGAAAGGAGGTGCTATTCGAGAAATACGTGTACATGGATTTCCTTAATTTCGGCACAAAAACAGAACCATTCGTCCAAGTACATTCGGCAAGCTGCTCATCTTAAAATTGTCAACATTTTTCTTATTTTGCTATATATATTAGAATTCAAGTCAAAAAAAACTTTCATTAACCCAATTTAAGAAAGGAATACCGTTCCTTCAGAAATCAAAATTTTTGTTTGAATGCTGATTTAGATCGCTTACGTTGCTTTTAATGATTTTTTAATTCGATGTGAGGTGAACTACGCCTTTTTATACGCCACCCAACGAGTATAACGAATTTCTGATTTTTTTTTTCTTCTTTTACAACTCTGCATTTAGTATAGTTTCCGACACGACAATTCTCCATCTAGCGTTCATATTGAACATTTATGCCATTATTCCACTTCTGAAGTTCTGAACTTTACTTGGGTTTGTACCCTTCCCGACATTGCAATAAAATATATGTTGAATATGCTTCTTTTGCCTTCGATTGCAATTTCCAAAAAATTATTGTTGAATTGCAAGTCCACTGAATATAACAGCAAAGTAATGTTTCTACCTATTTCTATATGCATTAGTCTTCTCTAACTTTTATTTATTTATTTATTAATTTTTTTATTTTTTGGTTTTGATGTACCGCTAAGCCGGCGCAACCTGATTAGCTATGAATAATAGCAAAACGCATATTAGCGAACCATACGAAGCGTGAAAGATTAAAACTTTATTTGAGCGCGATATCAGCAAGACACGCATGTTAGTGGAAGTTGATTTGCGATTAAATACAGAGCTCAATACACTATAGAGATTAGATTATTGATATCATCTAGATTTTTGCATCGGAGCATAAATGCTAAAAATAAGTCGTAGTTACACTTACATCACTAGAGTCTTGTCAAAACGAATTTCACTTAGAAGAGTGGTTAGGAACATTCAAGTGTATCTCACGTAATAAAGCCGGCCAGTCGGCATACTCTTTATTAATTTACTAAAATTGTAGTGCCTAGAAGAAGCCACGTTTCTTTCGTCACGTTAGAGCTATAAGTAATAATCTATGTGTGACCCGAGAATAAAAATATTTTCAACTGAGCCAACTGAATCGAGATAGTATCGTTAGAAAGGAGACAGGAGAACTCTATATTGACACGAAGTCTTTGTACGAATCCACATTCTCTAGCTTATGTTAGTCAACAAAGCACTCATTAGTGAATGAGTGAATTCTATGAGTGTCATAGAATTAACCTTTCTTAATCGTTTTGAAGGCGACTATGATACGATTTCAAGCTAAAAAAGGAGTAGAATTCGAAGTGCTTTTGTTTAAAGTCCGCGGGTTGCAGATGTGTTTTTCCTGGTTTCCCAGCTTTAATTTCAGTGTTTGTGCAATCTCCGTTACATATGGAATGATGATGCAGTTATCGGTCTATAATATATATACATATATAGATATATATATATATGTAATATAGACACTTTTTATTGCTGTTACTTTTAAATATATAGAACAAATACATCTTGAGTTCTCTATTCGCATTTTATACTTATTAATATTTACTAAATAACCAAAAAACAGGAAGTTTAGAAAAGTTTGTTGTTTTTTTTATTTTAATTTAATAATCACTGAACAAAATTATATTAAGAAAATAGTAAAATAAAAACAATGAAAATTGTAACAATAAATAGATGAGCGCGACTCAATTGTGGGACACTTAAGAAAACCACATTCTTAGTTGAACTATTGATAAAACAAAGTCCATTGCTTATAAGAGACCTATATGGCAAGTGCGTTTCTTTGTTTATTTAAAAATCCGGGATTAATCTTAAACGATTGACGTCAATGTGATATAGTTATTGGTCATCATAGAACAAACGAAGCGTACACGATGAATACAATGAAAGCTTATCGTGAATCCCATTAAAAAGACAAAAGCGTAAAATAAAATAAAATATCAAAAATAAAAAAAAAAACGAAACGAAAATAAAAAAATTCAGTAAACACCACGTTTTATTTATTTATTTTCTTTTCTTTTAAACTAATTAGTCGCTCAATTTTCAAAATAAATCATGAAATTACGTCGAATTAAACTTTAATTAAAGTATACCTGTCCAGTTGATAAACCCCTTATCAGAAAAAGAACTAGTTTCAATCGGATTTCTAATTCACACCCTTTTTATTGCTAAACTCTAGTAAAATGAATTTTTATGTTATATTAATTTACGGCAATTTTGAGTTACTTGTTCAAACTGTTGTTATATAGGAATTGGCCGAAAAAGAAGTCCCACCTGAACCATTTTCAATAGCGTTAGTCGTTGGACCAAAAAAAGGCGGACTGACCAGCTTACATCGATTCAGGAAGTGATTCTGAATCGATCGGTACAATAAAACATCGGTCCATCTCAAGTCCTTCAGAGCATTGCATTCATCCACACAAACATAACATATCCTTGTACAACAAGTGTTGTAGAGTATATTAACTCATTTGGTTTATTGTTATGCTTGTTTGCTTATTTACTTTTTTCTCGATTGAAACACATTCCTCGACTTGGCAGCAATCGGGTGCAAAACGGTACTATCGAGAATGAGTATCGAATCGAATACGCGTTCGATATAAAAAACTATAAACTAGCTAAGGGCCAGCTTGTTATGTGATTGTGCGAATGTCAAGTTTTTAAGTAGCCAGGTCGTTTGTTAACGATGTCCAATATAGATAGCTTGAGAGTCACTATAATTGTTCACCTTTCGGCGCATTGCAGCCTGCAGCCGTACCAAGCAATTCAATGAAAGTTATTGAGGTCAGCTGATGAATATATTGCTCTGTAAGTGATCCACTGGATTTAATTGTTCGATTATTTGTACGAATCGAGATCAACACTAGCGTAACAAATATGGGTTGTTTTTAAAGTATCATTAGGAACGCTGTAAGTTATTTTATTTTAATAATTAATTTCTAGATTTTCCAACGCATCAACTCGACCACGCACATTTTTTTAAGCAACAATCCATTCACTTTCACTCAGCAAGCTTAAAAAAAACGAAAATAATTTATTTACGCTTTCGTGTTAATTTTTTTAACTTATTTTTTGACTTTAACTTGTGCACATTTTGCATTTCGTAAAAACTAGATCTACATTCTTCGTTTTATTTATTTATGACGTTTTATATGGGGCGAACTCTTAGTCCACGTTTTCATTTTACGATTTACAATTAAAAAATTGAAGCAATTCAATGTTGAATTTACGCCCTGTAGCTACTAAGAAACCGTTTTCTTTGTATTAATTTTTCCCGGAAACAAGAACAAATCTGAAATAATGAAAATTGCTTCACTTTGAATTTGCGTCATAACTCTCCTAATTACCCAATATAACATGAATTTGATTGAAATTCATAATAGTGAAAGGCAGAAGCGTGGAAGAAACTATTATTATTATAATTTGTAGACTAATGAAATAAATTCTTAGACTAAGAAGAAGAAAACATTAAGCACAAGCAACACAGGGTATCGGGTTTATTTTAGAAAAGAACGTTAGATATTAAGATAGATAAAGATAGAAGATAGATATAATAGTTTTAGTAAAGTAATATATTGTATTGATATTGCCTTCTATAGCAGATTTCAGGATGTCCATAGAATTAGTTGCTCCAAATGCAATGTATTATAAATGTATTAATAAATAAAATAAATGTATTAATTGCCATATCTGCGTCAGTCCCGTCCTATTCAATTGAATTTCCCACGTCTCCTAACGTCGAATTTATCGCCATTCGAGCGAGCATACCTAATAAACAGCTATTTATTACCTGCTCCTACATTCCCCCAAATTCGGATATCACCATATATAAGAAGCAGGCTGCCCTCATTTGTGAAGTGGCCAAGCAGTCTAGGCCTACTGATTTTGTCGTTGTGTTAGGAAATTTCAACTTGCCTCAAGTCACTTGGTGTAACAGTGATAATTCTGCCTGTTTAATTCCTTCTTCAACATCTGATAGAGCTATAGTGTTCTTTAGTGAATTACTTGACCATAATTTAGGTCAATATAACTGTACCTTTAATTGTAATGGTAGACTCCTTGATCTTTGCTTTGCCAATTTTCCTGAGATTAATGTAAATCGTTGTTCACCTTTTAGTTTACCTGAGGATACTTATCATCCAGCATTGTGTATTTCTTTTCATCACAAGTATGACGGTTCGTTGAACTGCCTTAATAGTCCAAACCCAACCTTTTCCAGCAAATATTATGATTTTCATAAAACCAATATAGTATTGCTAAAATTTCATCTTTCACATATGAGGCTTGACTTCTCAACCGGGAGTATAGAAAGCTTATTGTCATCGTTCTACAATACATTAAATCTAGCTATTGCTGCATCTGTTCCGCTTAAGCAGTGCCGATCTCGAGGTAGGTGTCGCCCGACAATTAGGTATTATAAGAATAGGAAAAATAAGCTGTTCAAGAAATTTTTAAAAAGTGGTTCTTCTCTAGACTATTTCGCATACTCAGCCGCAAGGCATAGATTTAACTCCCTCAACCACCATTATTATTGCAGATACCTTCAGTTCATTAAATCCTCTCTGTTTGCTAATCCTAAATACTTCTTTAAATTTGTTAATTCAAAAAGGAAAATTTCTGCACATCCCTCGCATGTTTCTTTTAACGGCTCTGACGCCTCGAATGATCTTGAAATCTCAAATCTGTTTGCGGAGTACTTCCCACGAAACTTTTCGTCTGCTAATTTTGATTCATCAACAAATTACCCATATCCTATAACTAATTCGGTTTCAATACCTAATTTGGTTATTTCTGATGACGACGTTTTTAAAGGGTTGACTTCTCTGAAATACAGTTGTGCGCCTGGACCTGATGGAATTCCATCATGTGTACTTAAGCCTTGCGCTATTGAGCCTTGTGGTATTATCTCTACGATTTTTAATTTGTCCCTGAATTTAGGTGTTTTCCCTTTGTGTTGGAGGAGTAGTTATCTTATTCCTATTCACAAGAGTGGGAGTAGACAACTCGTGGAGAACTATAGAGGCATTGCCAAGCTAAGTGTTTTACCTAAACTATTTGAGAGAATTCTGACTCAGCGTTTGGCCTTTGCCATCAAATCATATATTTCTCCACTCCAACATGGCTTCCGAAAAGGAAGTTCTACGGTCACTAATCTGTTAGAGTTTACTTGTCAGGTTTTCAAGGCATTTTCCAATGGCTCTTGCACTGACGTCATATACACCGATTTTAGCAAAGCGTTTAATTTGGTTAACCACAAACTACTTATCTTTAAACTTCAAGCCGCTGGCTTCCCTTCCTATTTAGTGAAATGGATAAGCTCTTATCTGCATAATAGGTCATTCAGGGTTTTGTTTAACTTCACCACTTCATATGAATTCCACGTTTCGTCAGGAGTACCTCAAGGTAGCCACTTAGGACCCATTTTATTTAATCTATACATTAGTGACTTGCCTTCAGCGATTAAATCTAGCCAGATCTTAATGTATGCTGATGATGTGAAACTGTTTTCTTCTTTTTCCTTAGAATCGCAATCACAGCAGCTTCAAACTGACCTAAATAAATTGGTGGCATGGCGCTCGTCAAATTATATGACACTAAACCTAAATAAATGTAAGGAGCTTCCTTTCTCTAGAAGGAAGTCATTCATAACCCATTATTTTATAGATTCGCACAAGTTGAAAGACGTTGTGTCGTTCACAGACCTAGGCGTCCTCTTTGACCGTGGGTTACGTTTCAATTTGCACGTTGAGTTCTCGATAAGCAAAGCTAGGTCTGCTCTTGGTTTCATCAAGCGGTGGTCCAAAGAGCTAGATGATCCGTATATTACCAAAAGGCTGTATACGTGTTTGGTTAGGCTTATACTTGAGTATGCTTCTATTGTGTGGTCTCCTTCATTGCTATGTAGACTCAATTCAATCTATTCAAAAGCATTTCCTGTTGTTTGCTCTTAGGAATTTGGGTTGGGATCCGTCTGCTTCTCTTCCCCCATATGAAAACAGGTGCTTCTTTTGTCCTTACCGTCTCTTGAAAAACGTAGAGTTGTTCTAGGCGTTTGCTTCGCAATCAAAGTAATAAACGGCGCTATTGACTCGCCCTCATTACTTGGAGAAATAATTTTAATGTTTCTAAACGCTTCTCTAGGCACTTTACCTTGGTTAAGGTTAGTCATTGTAAATATAATT
>CCAG010003647.1:0-10200 GCA_001077435.1 Glossina morsitans morsitans | reverse complement strand
CGGACTTCATTCGCTACACAAGGAAAACGAAGGAAAAATTCTTTTCTAAAAGATTGGCATTTATGTTATTAAAGAGAATTCCATTTTCTAAGATTTTTTTTTTAAGCCTAAAGTTTGGGGGAGAGGGTGGTTACGCTACGAAATAAATAATATAATACTGCATCCTGCAGTTACATTCCGGTTGTAACAATATGAATAAAAAATGCAGCATTGCGGTACCCTGGTGCAAGTCGGTGTAAGATGGAGAAATGTTTGGAGAGAGATAGAGAAAATAGAGTTTTCTTTTCTACTGACTCTGAATATGTTCACACGTTTACAAACACAATGTTGAAATAATACTAGAGGTTTAAAAAAAAAAACGACGAACAAATTTTTTTCCTTTTAAATAGGAAGTTTCGCGAACAGGAAAGTAGTAGTGTTTGCGGATAATTAAGGAGAATGCGAATGGTGTTGAGGCGTACAAACCTATTTTGTTAAGGCGTAGGCAGCCATTCAGGCAACATTCCTTTTCCCCCAGATCGTCACCATTCTTGTTTTTTTTCCTACATAGCTGTTCGTCGTCATTACCGACGTCCTTGAAGCGCTTCTACTTATCGCTCGAATACATAAGCATTAGAACAATTAAATGTTTTTGTAAAAGTTTTTACATACTTTAAACAAAATCTAATTCCAAACCATAGTGTTTTCATAATCAGATGACAAAAGCTACTGGCTCTTTAAGCGCTACAATTTGACAATGTTTGGACTAGTGCTTCAGTAGATGGCTTTAGTAGTTTTTTTTTTACATTACAGTTGCGCTTACTTTTTCTCTATAATTCTTTTTTAGAAATGCTCGCCGTTGGCCCTTGATGATAGATCCCCAAGGTCAAGCTAACAAATGGATAAAGAATTTGGAAAAAGCGAATCGCCTCTGTGTTATACGTCTCAACCAACCCGATTATACGCGAGTTATGGAAAATGCTATTCAATTCGGTTTGCCAGTTTTACTGGAAAATATTGGTGAGGAATTGGATCCTATTCTGGAATCGGTATTATTGAAGCAGCTATTTAAGCAAGGTGGCGCTCTTTGTATAAAATTAGGTGACACGGTGATTGAGTACAATCACAACTTTAGGTAAGTTTTAATAAAACCTCTTTCTTTTGTTGCGAAGATGAAACGTACCAGAAATTTTGCCTTTTTATTGGCAACACATAAGGTGCTCTTGTGTTTAATATTGTAATCATTTTTCTACTGTTAGGTTTTATATGACTACAAAGTTGCGCAATCCCCACTATTTACCCGAGGTAGCTGTCAAGGTGACTTTACTTAATTTTATGATAACAACTCAAGGATTGCAAGATCAATTGCTGGGTATAACAGTGGCCAGGGAGCGACCAGACTTAGAAGCGGAAAAGAATAATTTGATTGTGCAAGGCGCTGAAAACAAACGCATGCTAAAAGAGACGGAAGACAAAATTCTTGAAGTATTATCATCGGCTGACAATATTTTGGAAGACGAGACCGCAGTGCAGATACTAAGTTCTTCGAAAGTCTTGGCTAATGAAATTAGTGAGAAACAAATTATTACCGAAGCAACAGAGAAACAAATCGACATTGCCCGTTTGAGTTACGTACCCATAGCCGAGCACTCTACGATTCTCTTCTTCACTATAGGTAAATATCTCATTAAAGTTTCACTTCTATACTTTCATGATGATTTTCTCGAAATTTTCAGTTGACTTGGCCAATATTGATCCTATGTATCAATACAGTTTAGCTTGGTTTGTGGCTTTGTTCATATCTTCCATTGATAATACCGACAAAGTAGATGATATTGCAGAACGTTTATCTGATTTGCGAGCACATTTCACTTACAGTCTCTATGTCAATATATGTCGCAGTTTATTTGAACAGGTATGTGCATTATAAAATGAAGCGAAATATCAACTAGCAGGATAAGGTCTACGTGCTAAATGTCGCGTATTGTGACGAATGGATGCAACGCAAATCAGTTGATTAAGAAAGCAAGAAGACAATGAAATCGTGATATATATTTTGCGAACTAATTACTTGTAACTAATTCAGCGAAATACTACGCGGGGTAGTAGCGAGATTTACACCATGACCTGCTTTAGAGTTCTTACAAGCAGTCAATATTTTTACCATAGGATCGCTCGAAATATAAATATACGAGCTGCGTCCTTTCATACTCACTTCAACTTTTCACAATTTGCGAGGTTAGTTAATTCTATCCGCGATTCGTGTAGTGGGAACAGATACTATTTCTCTTAAAATAGAACGTTCGCAGAAAGAACCGTCAGAAGTTGCAGGAGTTACGTAAAAATAAGTATTTCCCGTAAGAAGCTTTGGAGTTTTGATCTTCCAGGTGTTGAACATTTGCTCTGAAATCCCATATATTTTTGGAAAGTGTTAGTGCACAACATGCTCACTTACTTATAGAGGAAGCCTTTCATACAACTTCTCTAGTTGATTGCTGGAGAAAGACTTCACTTGATGTTGTGTGTGTTATATTGGAGAAAATGTTTAAGAAAAGTGAAGAGTTTAGTTAGTGAATGATAAGCCTTAGGACTAACATTAACATAAAATTTCTTTTCATGAAATAATTATGTGTAGATATATATATATATATATATATATATATATATATATATATGGATTTTAGATGTTCAATAACTTCTTTCCTCTAAGCTATAAAGCCTTGTATTTTGTTGGTTCTTCAGTAGACGATAACCGGCATTAACGGTGTAAGAGCTAAGCTGCGGCGAAGCTGTTAATGTCAAAAAGTTTGAAATGGTCAACATAGTTCGGAGGCTTACAAATGGGTGATCGAAACGTTTCTGACTAGATCGAAATTCGCATATGAGAATATAGCATATTTGTAATAATGAACGTCTTAAGCTTTTGCCTGATGGCATTGATGCTATCGTATATGTTCATATATATATTCCGATGATGAAATTAGTCTCACTTTCATTAATTAACATAAACACGATTGACAAGCGTATTAATCATGTTTTGCAAAGTAGATCCCTTACGTTTTGCTTGAATTGAAGGAGTGAGTTGAGAATACATATTTTAAAAAAAAAACAGCTCCAAAAGATCTCCACCCAATGAGCAGTTCGTAGATTAGAAAGTATTCAACTAAAGCTTGTAGTTCGCGACAGACTATCATTAATCTCTTTGTCTACATCCGTTACTATGTCAGAATGTGTCTTGACAGAAAACTTACAGTTCACTCGTGCATGTGAATCGGTTCACGGGTTAAAATATCTAGTGAGGTAAAGTTTACTTTAGTCGCAGCCTGTAGTGAATGTTCAGTCGATAAAGATATAACACTAAACGTTTGAGCACACTTCCTCTAAGCTGGGCCCCTCTCTCCCTCTTCTTCCTCACTTCTTTGTGACCGTCACCATGTTACAGTAATAGGCTACTTCCCCTTTTTGCGGCTAACTTTTCTTTCATCATTTAGTTGATAATTTTAATGTAAAACGAAAATTTTAATTTAATTAAAAAAGTCCCTACAACAATATGGAAAATAAGTAATTGTAGCCACTTTTTTGCGCATTCTCATTTGCTTACGAGAGTGTCCACTTAAATGTTTGTATACAGGCGTCACTCTTATAAACCGGGTAATTCTTATGCTGCTGCATCGAAGGGCATGTGGACCGTGTTGTATCGAAATCTACTGTATGTTACATCAACACGGTGTTATATGAGACTTTGGTGTGATGTAAATCTCGGCGATGTGTTACAACGTTTTATATCCATGTTACATCGAAGCGAAGTTACAAAGTGTTACATTTTTTGATAAATTCGTTTTAAACGTACAAAGAAACAAAGAAATACGTTTACTTCAAGTTTATATAAAAAAAAACAGTTAAGAAAATTATATTTGGTTGCGACCGAACCGCTTAATACCCATCACCGTTAATCTATAAAAAATCGAAAAAAAGCAAAAATATAAATTTGTGTACTACATAATGTTTGGTGGGCGTGGCTGATTTTTTCTATTTTTGTAGAATAATCTTGTGATATCGCGTATCTGTTGTAGTTCATAAGCGACGA
This sequence comes from Glossina morsitans morsitans, assembly GCA_001077435.1. Taxonomy (NCBI): domain Eukaryota; kingdom Metazoa; phylum Arthropoda; class Insecta; order Diptera; family Glossinidae; genus Glossina; species Glossina morsitans. The sequence goes on along the minus strand of CCAG010003647.1, from coordinate 6,134 downwards.
ACAAAGACACGCAAAACAAAGGCGTTCTCAGTTTTGGTTGTATAGACCTGTGGGCGTTGTAGGCGAATCTTGGCAGCTTGACAGGTAGCTTTCGAATTCTTTTGCAATTTTGTTGCTGATACCTTCATTTTTGCTAACGGGGAATTCTTACCTCACATACCGCAGGGTTGGGCAGATGGGCAGACGAAAAGGCATGCGTAAGTACATTCCGGATTTGAAACCGGCGAAGAATTTACACCTTTTATAGGAGTTTTGAAGCTTGCTTTTGCGTGTATGAAGATATTGAAAAAAACCATTAAGTTTGATTACACTATAATGTCGCGTAGGCGTGGTCAATTTTTCCCATTTTTGTGCAGTTACTACAGCATCGCCCGCAGAAGACACGTTCAAATTGTTGTAGATTTATCTGCTGCTTCCAACTACGCAACTTTTGTAATGAAGAGGAGTTCCATTCAATTTTGAGAAAAAAGGATATAGATTACCTTTAATTTTTAATGAGGTTGAACTATTGGCCGGTTCCAAATTCGGCTTGCATCTAAACACGTCCGTCCGTTCATCTGTCCATCTGTCTGATATCGGTGATAAACATTGTTCAGTTCGCAAAAATGAAGATATTGCTTGCAAATTTGCTAAAGAATTTGGAAATGATCAAAACTTTCCTTAGAACACGCGTAAGAAAAACTGAGAACACGTTTGTTTCCCTTCAGGGATCGGTTGGGTCGGTTTGAAGCTGTCGATGTTGATGTCTTTGATAAAATAATAAATGCATATATGTCTAGAGAACTTAATCTTATTAATAATGGAAAATTCGATGCATTCGGAAAAGCATCGCCGTCCAAGTCCCATAGAATAAAAGAACAGTATCGAAAAGAAATTAACAAAAAAATTTTTAGAAAAACGGCTATTAAACAATCTATTAGATAGCGTCAGCAATGAAAGCGAAAAACAGTTGAAAAAAATTTAATGGAGTACACACACACAGTTTTAAAATCGTCTTATATTAAATCCGTATTATACTAATCGCAAATAGCGCACCTTGTTATACCGAAACCGTGCGTTACAAGGACCGTGTTAAACGGGGCACGCCTGCATACGTATGCGTAAATATGCTCCTCTATGTGCAAATACAAGTACGTGAGAACCTCCTTATGATATTTAAAAATGCTTTTCAAAAATGTGATTTTCATCATTGTCAACAAGGTGCAAAACAACACACCAAAAATAATGCATCATGAATGGTGGAGAGGAGAGGAAGGTGGAGTATCGCGTGGTCCGAAAATGTTGATACTCATAGCTACTATTCACTACTATATGCCAAGGAATGAAGTGTAATCATACGAGACCTCAAAAAGTATGTTTTCCGTCAAATGTTTTAATGAAAAAAAAACATCCATTTCACGAAACATTGTGGAAAATATATATTTCAGGGAGACGCGAAAGATAGTTCAGGACGTTGTCATTTCTCATTCTCAAGTTCGTAGACGCCTTAGATATGAGATATGTCGCTCTGTATTGCGGAGAAACTGAGTATGCTTCGAGCATGTGCTAGGATACGTGAAAAAATTCGATAATAATAGTTGTGTCGGTCAAGCATAGACGTGTGATTCCCATTTGCGTCAAGTGGCATAACGAAAGAAACTTCGAAAAACAATGTGATCCTGAGATGTAACTACAAAGAATGCATCGATCGCAGATGCACTGAAGAATTCGTTATAGCATGATTTCGATTTGCCCGTGTCTATATGTATGTACACATACACATATATATTTTTCGTAACATTTGCGAAGTGTCCTTATGGTAGTTGTAAACAAAGCTAATATTATGCCTGAGGTAGTACAAAAATGACAAATGTTTAGTGCAAAATAATTTGTACGTGTACTTGTACATATACACGATATCTACAAATAAATATCAGAATAATATATAAATACATATAAATTTCGTTATATAAACCGTTTCACCGTCAACATGAGCACCATTATTCTCAATTACTTGGTTATCTTGGTTACCATTGAGTCGCAATCATTTAAAAAAAAGTAAGCGAAATGTACGTCCATGGATGTGTGCACTTGGGTATATTTAAAATTTTTCCACTGCACTTGCCTTTTCGTGTCCCTATTTAGTTACTTTTATAAAAGTTTACCTATGTATACATTACGTATGTATATATTAATGCATGCATCTCCAAGCATTTAATTTAAAGCTGTCCGTTTGTCTTCTTGAGACCGACTGATACACTTTAATGTTTACGCGGATACATGGGGAGCTACACGCCGCATAGCTATCAGGTTTGCATGAACCGAGAAATAAACGGTTCTATTGTGATTTCGATCATATTTAGTGTTCTACTTCAATGAAAGAAAACGTAAAACGTCCTGAGTAAGGTTCAAATTCTTTCGCAAGCTACTAATATTTTTTATTATGTATTTTTTGATAAAATTCAAATTTCAAACATATTTGTTGCAAAGCTTACTATCTGAAATATTTGTCTTCACTATCTATGAGTTTTTTGCCACTTATCGGATAGCTTATGGATGTAGACACATGGCGGCTTGATAGCGAAAGAGTCTTTGAGCTATTTTCGTACGTCTTCAGCTTTTCGGAACCGTTAGTCTGCTAAATATGACTGCATCGATTTGAACAAGTGGGGCCAGATCAAAAGAACAAGTCGCATCCGGGGAAAGTACCAACTCCAATTCGAACATTGCCTCTTATGTTTTATTGCACGTGTGCAGGCGTTGTCACTCTTCGAGTTGTTTGGCTCCCAAATGATCTTTTTCTGCTTGATGTGCAGCATTTAGCTTGGCTAGTTGGGCTTTAAATCGTTCATGTGTTTTTCCAGGCTTTTGAAATTCGTAGTAGATGACTCATTTGCAATCCCACCGCACGCATAATATCGCTTTCTGGACATGAAAGATCCGCTTTGCAAAAGATGTAGACTTGAAGCCATTTTCCTTCTCTCTGTATATTTCCTGTTGTGTGCAACGGAGCTAAAATTACTTTATCACTCGTTCCCAACTGCGCAGCAAGCTCTTGAATTTGTGCTCGATTTTTGTCAAAAGCCTTCTATGGAGCTCCAAAACGTTGATCGCCTTCAAAACTAAAATTTTTTGCAAGAAATATTACACACCACTTGCTAAATAATTGTTTCAGAACTTACTGACTTTTCACCGCAAGACACCTTAACCGTTTCCGTAACTTCAGCTGCATTTTTTTCTTCTTGCAAGCAGAATAACACGCAGTAACGTAGATGCTGCTTGTTAACAGCTTGTAGACACATTTAAAATAGAAGGGGAAAGCAATGAGCTTCAGCACAGAAAACTTTGTATCCATCTAATAATATATATAATATAAAGACATTATATTATAATGGGACCTGTTGGCTATAAAATACTACGACGTAAACTGCCCTTTCGCAATTTTCACGTGTTGTTCCTTTCGAGATTATGTTTATAACACGAACTGGCGGTTTGTAGGTTTGCGTAGGTTTTATTTATAATTGCCCTGTGATCTTTTTACAGATTGTTCACAGGAACTCATATTTAAAACGCTTCTGGTGTGTCATCTATTTGACTATTACTCTTCAATTGTGTCACATTTTTGTGCTAATCGTTTTTCGCAAAAGTTTCTGTTAATTGTTGTTAATCTTTTCGACAGTTGTCAGCGGTATGACCCTGGTCATGCAGATGTCGTTGGTTTTATCATTTTTGGTAATTTGACTTCTTAGAAATTCGACAAGTTTTCATAAAAAATCAAATCATCAAATGTGAAATTTTCTTAACAATATTAAAAATTATACTTCACCTTTCCGTATAAGGGCTTTCGTTTTATGAGAATCCATATATGACTAATGATTCGATCGGAAGTTACTGTGTCGAAGTACTATTCCTTGTGTACCAGTTTTCATCATAAACTACAAAAAATTACCCGCTTTCAGGTAAATTATTTTCTCTAAGAGAAATTTAATATGTGCTATACATAGGAAGTTAAAGGAGGGATGGATACTATCCTATTGCCCCGCCGACTTTTCTAATTTCCGTTTTTAATGCAAATAACCTATTTCTCGCCGATGTTTCTCGAGAAATATATTTTTTATAGAATGGCATTTCACAGCAAGCCATTATAACGGAAATGGGCCGCTGCGATGTGTTTGCTCATTAGAAATACAGATGTCGCGCAAGCTTTTAACGCTACAACTGCAAAATGTAATACATTGCGAACTTTTCCATCTAGAGTAGGTCCAAATTTCAATTATTTTTTGTGGTCCATTATTTTGCCTTCATTTTCTTCAATATTTATTCAGCTTGCGAGCTATTGCTGGTAAATATGTAAACGACAACAGCAAGATTCAAGCATAATTTTTCCTTAGATTCTTACTCTAGTGAATAGATGTGGACATATTTTGCCATCTCCGTTATGTACATTATATAGCAGTTATACAATGCAACGCTCATGCCTACGCAGCATATTACGCTTACTATTATATTATTTAAAAGAGGAATTTATGCATTATTGGGAAAAAAATATTACAGATGATAATCAGACTGGTTTACTTCACATAAATTTCCACTTTTATTCTGAAAATAGAAAAAATCAACTGAGCCTATTCGCCATTATAGAGTATGAAGATTTAGTTTTTTTTCTTTTTTATGATAACGGTAATGAGCATAAAAGATTCGGTCACGAGCGAATGTAGTTTTCTTAGATGTTGTATTTTCTATTTTTGTACGTGAGCAGCGTACACATGTGTTAATATAATCCCCACAAAATCTTGCACTGTAATTTTAGGATAAGCTTCTATTTTCGTTGATCTTGAATATTAATCTGATGAAATCCGAAAATCGTATTGAAAACGCGGAATGGCTATTCCTTTTAACGGGCGGTGTCGGTTTAGATAATCCTCATAAGAATCCGGCTAAATGGTTGGGTGTGCAGAGTTGGAATGAAATATGTCGATTGTCAGAATTGCCAAATTTTAAAGGATTACGCGAACATATAGAACAAAATTTAACACTATGGAAAGCTTTCTTTGACTCGCCCACCCCACAAGATAATCACAGAATACCAGATCCATGGTCGGCTAAACTTTCCATGTTTCAAAAGCTGCTAGCATTACGGGTGTTGAGGCCAGATAAATTGGTGCCAGGTGTATTGGCATTTGTTTCAAGTAAGTGAAAATACCTTTCATATATAAGCTGAACTTCATTCATTACGAAATTAGATGAAATGGGCCAAAAATATGTGGATCCACCGCAGTTTGATTTAAGCGCCTCGTTTGCCGATTCTCACTGTTGCATACCACTGATATTTATTCTAACTCCGGGCTCTGATCCAACGGCGACGCTCTTGAAATTCGCAGATGAGCAAGGCTTTGGTACGAATCGTTTATTTTCATTGTCTTTAGGTCAAGGCCAAGGTCCAATAGCCATTAAAATGATAGACGATGGTGTCAAGCTTGGCAATTGGGTCGTATTGCAAAATTGCCATTTAGCTAAGAGTTTCATGCCAAGTCTGGAAAAAATTTGCGAAGGTATGGTACCTGATTCGACACATCCAGACTTTCGTTTGTGGTTAACATCGTATCCGGCCGAGCATTTCCCTGTAGTAGTCTTGCAAAATGGCATTAAAATGACCAATGAACCACCCAAAGGTTTACGGTCTAATGTTGTTCGCTCTATGTTAAGCGATCCAATATCAGACCCAGAGTGGTACGAATCATGTAAACAAAACCAAACTTTCAAGCAGTTGATCTACTCACTATGTTTCTTTCACGCCGTCATACAAGAGAGACGTTACTTTGGTCCTATTGGTTGGAATATCCCATACGAATTCAATGAGACTGACTTGAGAATAAGTCTTATGCAATTGAAAATGTTTTTGGATCAATATGAAGGAGTTAATTACGATGCTTTGCGTTATCTAACGGGCGAATGTAATTATGGTGGTCGTGTTACCGATGATTGGGATCGCCGGACTCTCAAGACAATTTTAAACCGTTATTATTGTCCGGAGGTACTAGATTTGGAGAATCCATTTTATTTTGACGAAAAGAAGATCTATTATATACCTGCACTTAAAGAAGTGGACAATTATCTATCATATACAAAAGATTTACCGCTTGAAACGGAACCAG
>CCAG010003645.1:0-26372 GCA_001077435.1 Glossina morsitans morsitans | reverse complement strand
CACTGGATAGGGACTATATGGATCTCATTCGCTTGTATATTACAATTTTGTTTGTTTTAAAACTTTAATCTCTACTACCTCTTCCACTTTTATCAGGCAAAATATACACCCAATTCTTTTTTACACGATTTTTTTTTACACGAATTTGATTTAACACGAGTTCAAAAGAAAAACAATTTGTTTTTTTACACGATTTTTAATATTCCAGGAATTCTCTTTTCCAAAATAGAAATTATTTCTTATAAAATATTTAATGAATTAAAATGTGTAAGCACGAAATAAATTAAGTGAACTTTAACAAGAACTTTTTAATATTGTTTACACTTAATTCTCTTTTTACACGAATTTTTTTTACACGTATTTTATCGTGTAGGTGTATTTCTTTCCAGAGTCACTTTTATGTGACTAAACACAACAAGCTTAAGGCGCTTGAGATTTTAATGCGCAACGATTTCGAAACGTCCCAAACTGACGAAGAATTTATTTTTCACGTTTGCTTCTTTTAAAGCAAAAGCTCATAGTAATTGAAAAAAAATTTATTATATATATTTTTTTGTTTGTTATATATACATACAATTCGTTATGTGGCCCGCCATATATAATTTAGAATTCACGCTTGATTTGTCGCGTATTTGGCACCCATATGAAGGGAATTAAAGAAAAAAAAAAAAACAATTCGCCCATGTATTAACATAGGAACCAAAGATGTAGACAGAATGTTAGCTTATCTCAAATTTCAAAGATTTCAGATAATTTTGGCCACGCCCGAAATAACAGGTGTGAAGTTCTACGCTAAAGCAAGGGCATTACGATTTCCCTTCAATTTCATCCACCTTTCCAGCAAGGAATCTTTTCTACCGTCCCTTTGGGGACAGAGATGAATAAGTTGATTCAAAGCGAATTGTTCCCGCTTCTTGACTACAAACTTCATCAAGTCAAGGCGACACATTATAAAGAAATTTTCTTTCGTTTTGAACGAAAAAGAAAATCTAAATATTAGGTTTTACCAACCATAGAGAAGTAAAGGGTAGTCGCTTGATAGCACACAAGAAAATTTGCTTTTATTTATATACACTATTGTGGTCTAACTTATGAGTTTCGATCCATTTCTTTTCATTAAGGACCGCAAAACTGCTCCTACTGTTTCAGATTTGAAAAAGCTATACCCATATTGCAAACACTTCGCTCCTCCTTAAGCAATCCCCAAACAATCAATTGATTTACAAAGTTAAAGAAGTAATTTCCCTCACCTTTGAAGTTCCTTCTTGGACTATGCAGAAAAATGCAGTTAGTTGTGTGCTCATACCTATCGAACATAAGGAGAGGTTATCTTGTATTTTTCTGGAAATATATCCAAGGCTCAAGTGAGTACTTCTGCTTGCACATCCTGTACCAGTTAGGGAGGCATGATTTTCTCAGCAGTCAAGATCTTTTAATAGAAGAGCCTCGTTTTTCCCTCTCCTGCTCTCTTTTTTTAATTTTACGGCTTTTCAACTTGTCAACGACTTCTATGAGACCCGAAAGGCACTTGCAACGTTTGAAAGTATCGAAACTGTTATTAATATAAAAAATTTGCTGCGGTTGTCACACCTTTGCAGGCGTTTGCAACCACTCATGTTCAAAGAAATCAAGGTTCTGTGAGGAAATTCGGTCCCATGCGTCAGATATCTGAAGCAAATTCATCGCCAATATTTCTTTGGCATGAACCAAATACAATTGCGATCACTGAACTATAGGTAACATTAGCTCTCTTTCTTTCGTTTTAAAACAAGTGAAATTGTTGTAGTTTAGCAAGACCGACTGTTAAATACTCTACATCACCACTTTTATCAAAAGTTATCAAAAAGAAAATTTTCTTGCTTTTCCCGAGAAAACCCTTATATAATGTGTAGAATGGTCAGAGAAGTAGAAAAATCTCGTTCAAATTTAGCATAGAGCATTTATAGGTGAAACCACATTTTCGCACCGATTTTCATCTGTAAAATATTAATAAACCGATGTTGTGGCCATATAAAAGCTTGCTTTTCATCAGAATCCTTATGCGAAAGGGGAATCGAAAATCTAATCATTATTCCGGATTAATGGTTCATTTCAATTAATTATTAGAGACGAGTCTATTTCGATTCAAAATCATTGGACAATGAATAATATAAATAATAGTAATTTACTCATATTGCACTGCAGACGCGTCTTCTAATCGTTTTGGACTATTTCAGTACTAACCTGCGTACGAAAATTTTTTCATCAAATTTTAAGCCGATATCTTAATGATATGTATAACAATGACAGGTGCAAGCGAACGGTCGGACGGATTGGGTGAAGGACCGATGGGGGTTCCAGTACGCCTAGATCCATGAACAACATGTTATACCGAATAAGAATATGTACACTTCAGAGTCTCTGAAGCTCCATTCTGCGTGCTGCAAACGACTTTGCAAAATGAATATACCCCCATCCTACGGTAGTGGATATAAAAGTAGACAAAGCGAGCGATTAAAATCGACAGGTTTTGATAGACCTCAAATAGCGTGTGATTCATCTCAAATTGAATCATGAATTGTACGTAAAGCACTTGATTACTGAATGTTGCCCGTCGAACTCCAACTAATAGCACCCAACTTTACTTCACACTTTACTTATCGTATCGTTATCTATGTCGACATATGGAATATTTTATTTGCCTTAACCTAATGATCTTCTAATGATGAAATTATGATGATGACAATTTGTCACCTTGGTCTTGAAAATGTTCGCACGATGACATTGTCGACCTTTTTTATCGTCATGAAAAGTATTACGAACAGATTACCAACCACGCGACAAAGTTAATTTACCGTCTCGGTAATGAAGAATAGATACCAAGAATATTTACATCGTTTAACCTTTATCTAGATAAGATAGGAAATCAATTTAATGAGTTCAAGCCGTATGTCAGTGAATACGAACGCACATTAAAGTTTAACATCTTGAATAGGAAAGTATTTAAATTCAACTTCAAGTTTCAATAAGATTCAGCGAATGAAACAATGAATCAAAAGAATTACATTATAATTATAGCTTTGTTATCCTCATCAGCTAGCATCATATCGTTGGTAGCATTTTCCACAAATTACTGGGTAAATAGTTAATAAAAATAGTGCTGAGCTTCTTTTTTCTTAAAAAAAAAAAAAAATCCATTTAACAGTTAAAAGCTACGGCTATTTTATCGGAACGTTTAGAGAGTCGTATAAATTACGGTTTGTTTGCCGGTACATTGGAACGACATCAGTTGGCTTCAACTTTGAAATTTGACCTTAAAAGTATGTAAAGCTTATATTGATGTAAAGGTAAACCGATTTTTAACCGATTCTTTAACTTTAGTTGTTTGCAATTTGGATTTGAAGGCTTGCATGTTCAGTTGCCAACAGGATCCGCTTAAACGTGAGCGAGAATTAAAACGTGTATATAATAAGCAAAAACTCGAATCTTGTGAACAAAATTTGCCCTCAGACCAGAAAAAGTTTCGTATGAACTTTGAAAGTTCAACGCAAGCAAAATCCAACAGCACTGACAGCAACAACAGAATAAAAAAATCATATATTTCCGCACCGCTTTGGCTCGTCACAGTGCTTTTTTTCTCTACTGCTCAACTATTCTCGTTAGTCGCAATGACTTGCGCGTTAATTAACATTAAATGGCATCCAATCGAACCAATTTTCAATGTTTACGGCTTATATATTTGGAATACAGTTGTGATCGTTTGTCTTTCCGGGACTTTGATCTTTTGGTATGCACTCTACAATAATCACTTGATTTATAATGTCGCCATAACCGATACTTTACGTCAGGAATTGAATTTCATATCGGACGGATACGCCCGTTTAGGTTATTGCTTCTATTTGTTATTGATTTTAATCCTGTTACATGTCATTATACTGATTTTATTATGCTTTCGTGCTCATCACATCGACGCACATGAATCGTTTCACTCACGCAGAAATATGAACATTATTGATGATGGAGATGGACGTTTCGAGTTTTACTAGTTCTCCTTTTATACCGTAAAGTATTCTTAATTGAACCGACAATGTGAATAGGAATTAGAATAAAAGTCTACTCGCCCGAGTGGCCGAGTGGCCGAGTGGAGGGAAAGAATGTCGACTAGCAAGTGCGATCTCAAGTGCGGGCGAGTGCCAGTGCTTTAAGACTTTAGTCTAAGAATTTATTTCTCTGGCTAAATTATTAGTTAATAAGAAGAACAAAAATAGAATAAAACTCTATGTATTAGTTAATTTAAAAAGTATTGAGCGTTTTGTCTACGAAGCAACTAACAATCATATGCGAATAGTAAGAGTTATATATATGTATTTTAATGATCTGAACTGGAGAGAAAAAAGTAAAAGAAATAGATGGCCGTCACTGATTGGAGTAAACGTTATTTGGAAGTCCTCGTTTGTATTGCTTTCAAATATTCAGATATTCAGATATTCAGCGCACCGTGAACCGCTTGTTTAGAGCTTAAATTGGGCTTAAATGCTGTGCACGACTATAAGGAAAGACATTTTTAAGTAAGCAATAATCAAAAATTATCTCAGTCGTCTTCGTTCCGGAAAACTCGTTGTGTAATAGCCGACTAACCATCGAAAATGTCACTTGTGTTTCCGTAAAGTCCAACCATGAACTACGGTACTTGTCCTTAAAAAAATGTGGGATGGTCATGGGCCAAGATAGGTTACCAAGATCAATATATGAAGTCCATTTAATTTCGGAAAGTCTAGTACACTAGTCGGACTAATGGATCTAAACTACGCTAGTTTAAGGAAAACTAATTACAAATAAAAGTTTTCGGCTTTCGAAACTATACTGCCTTCGAGGTATTGCTCAAAGAAATTACAACATCTGTGTACAACTTGCAATGTGAGAAAAACAAAACGATTGCAGGCAGGCGTAGCTCTAACGTCTAATGTCTAAAAGGATTGCGGTACGCCTTTGTCAGTAACAGAATAGCACAATGCGTGGACGAGCTGAGACAACTCCATAAATCATCTGTTGATTTGCTAATGCACAGCAGATGAAGAAAAAGACATGACTGTAATAGTAATCTCGGAAGAAGTCTAAAATGTCCACATATTTTTATATCCTTGAGCGAAGCATAAGGTCACAATCATTCTGGTTAAAGGCTTGCAACAACTACAAGGAAGCTTCAGACAATCCATAAAGCATATATGCATATCCGATTAATATCAAATTCCAAATCAATTTAAGCTTGCCCGTCTGCCCACCTGTCCACCTGCCCACCTGCCCACCTGCCCGCCTGTGTAATGTTTTTATAAAGCTTAATGGTAAACATTCTGCGGACCTCTTAAAAACCTACTTCAAATGTGGCAGAATATTGGAAAATGGGTAAAATCGGTCAAAGAACATGTGTCCACAGATCCTTGCTACAGATATCCTTAAATAGGTAAGAACTCTACATTCGGCGTACTTATTACCACAAGTCTGTGCCCTTTATTTCAATCTGACATACAAAAATTGCAGATTTTTGTTAAAGGTAGAGATTCAAATCTGGGAACACCTCCGCTTTCTGACTTTCTCACTAATTACTCATACATTATAATGGATGCACAATAAAAATTTCCACGCGTACTCTATAAAAAAAAATCAATCACACGCACTTGATATTATAAAGTATGGAAATATAGTTTTTCATGTTTTTTCTCTACTCATTTTTAAGATGGAGGGTAGATGGACATTGAAGATTCGGTTACAGCCGATTATAGCTTTTTTACTTATTTTAATTTGAAGTCTCCACTTGGCACAGCTTGGCACAGCAGAGAAAATCAACGATTTCAGTTTGTTGTTGGTTGGCACTTGTAGTGGTGACCACCTTTTTAAACTCTACACCACTTGTTTACTTTGGTTTTCCATTCGGAAATGCCACAAGTTCTATAGTGATATCGTAATGGTTCTACTCGAAAAATGATAAGATTATTTTCATTCAAGGAATCTCCTATATATATATATATATATGCAGGCCAAGCGGCAATCAAATGCCTTTAATTGTTCCTTACACCATCTGTGATACATGGTACATCAAGCTTGCGCAGATGTATGCCACACCCAGATCGACTTGGAACAGACCCATCCTTTATTATATCGATTGATTTAGAGTCACTTTCTCAATCGTTCTAAGCTAGTCTGTCCATCTGTTCGTCTTGATTTTTTGTGTTTAATGGTTGGATCGGACCACTATTTCGACGATTTCCGATACAACGTTTTACTTTGAAAAATCATTACGTGAATAACTACGTTAAGCGAAAGGTGGCTCCCACTATTGTATTTAGACTTGTTTAGACAAAAAGAAATGATTTCTAGGACTAGCAATAGGATGAGATCTCAACAAACGTCACCAACTTAAGTTGTCGGCTCCATTTAAAGAAAGAAAAAAAATAAACGGCAAACAACCCGAGTCTAAAGCGCTGTATTTGGGAACAATGAAAAGATTTGCACAACTACCGATTACTACTCTCTCTTGCACCCACGAGAATCAGTTTTTGAGCAAAGAACTAAGGACTAACTTAATACTTTTGTATCGCTAGGGAAATGATTAAGTTAGCTCGGAGTGTTTGCGAGATTTCGGGCAAAAAATTGTTGTCTTGAAAACGATGAAATTCGCATATGTCCGGCCGTTCCGAGCAAAAGCAACCAGCGAAATAATTTTTTGCCTAGATTGGGAAGTTTTACCGCTCCCCGTATATCCTCCTCTTCCGATGGTGCGCAATACATTAGCTACATATTTATTTATATAATTCAGTGGAAAGTGCAAGGTTTCTATTGCGACATCTCTGTCTGCCCACGTAGAGCCAGTCCTACTTACAGGAGCTATTAAGTATATTTCTAATGCGCATGAAACTCTGGATCGATTTAATTACCTACAGTTACCATCTTTCTCAACTTCCTCAAAAATATTTCAAAAGCAAAAAAACAACCCCCTAAATAGTTTTGCCGAAACTAAGCGAAAACTATACCGTGTTCAAAAAGTAAGACCAATTTTCTTTTTTCTTTCTTGTTAATCTATTTTTTTTAATTCAAATCTATTTCGTCGTCTTCAAAATAGTCGGCAAACTCAAATAATATTCCTTGTAAGCGGTTTGATCCGACGGAAGGAATTCATAGTGCGCAACATCGCGACAATCAAAGAGAATTATTAACATCACTTTGATTTTTGAGCGACTTTGGCGAAATTTTGTCGGTGTTGGCTCTTGGCTTTTACACGACATTCACTGCATTGATTGTGGAGTGTAAGCATCGATCCAAGTGTTGAATATTGATCTTACTTTTTTGTCATAATGTTATTCTTCTCACAGTCCAATCCAACAAGGGCCCTGATATCTTAAATTAATTCTATTAAAACATTACCACGTGCCACGTGGTGCTTCATTTACGTTTGATGTCTGTCCGTAGTTACAGTTAGTACTGGTTGAGTAAGGTTTGACTTGCCGATCAGGTTCCCTGCCACACTATGTCCCCTTGATTCTCACTTCTTTCTAACCATCAACCTGTTATACGCAAAGGGGATCTCCCCCCATAGATTCATCATATAAAGACGAAAAACATTTTTTTCGCATACCGTGTTTCTTGTAAAATCGCTAAGCCACTACTGTGGAACTTTTAGAACTTCTGGACGAAAAATTAAACCAAGCGAGTTTCAAAAGCCACCAAATACATGAATGAATGATATGAAAACAACTTCCCATTTTTAAGATGCCTCTGAAAAAATCGGAGAAATATATCAGCAGTTGAACGCGTTAAATCAATGCAGTAAGCCTTTGAACCTTTTTGGAAACTCTTCTCATGTGAACGCTGCTACAAAAAATAAGCTTTCATGCGTACAACAACAAAGTTTACTTTCTTTGCACTTTATGATGAAACCTTGTTCAGTCTAATGGTCTGGCCCCATATGCAAATCACTTCCCATGAAAAGCGTTCTCCTCTATCAACTTTACTGAATTCGGACCGTGTCGGTTCATGTTTTGCTCACCCCCTTCCTTGATAGCGTTATTCTTTTGAAAAATTACCTTTGAATTTATTTTTGTTTTGTTATTTTTTACCCATAAATTCGACATCTATGTAGGCCTACATAGAAATGTATGTAGCTGTTGTAATGCATTTCATATTTTTCTATATCCTATGGATGAGTACCGCAGAACCATCACTACCTTCTTACGCTTATACAAAACATTCAGGAGTAAATATTTTCAAATTAAATTTTGTGAAGAAATAAATTACAAATTTTTGGTACGATCGCCTTCAGTAGTATCACGAACAATGGGAAAGGCTTTTGTTTGCTTGATTTAGAAATTCCTAATAGCTGCATATTTTCGTGAATCCATTCGCGAAATTTAAAGACATCGGAGCATATGCGCAAAGACGAATTTACGCAACGGGGAAATTCGGAACTCACTATACCAGTTAGTGTGCCTTAATAATGATAGTAAATAAAAGAAAAATTCTTTTTGTCGAGAAACAAAAGCAAAATGATTGATTGACACACATACCATCACATATTAATGGCTCGCCGCCATTTAATAATAGGCAGGGCTCATACATATAAATACAGAGAGCTTTATAAAACAGTGTTGTAATATTTGTACGACATTTCTCATAAGACCACACTTCCACTTCGATCTCTTGGAGTTCGTCTACTAATAAGTGCTGCAGAAATATTGAGAACAAACGTGCAAAAGGAATGCTCAATAAACTACCAATCGTATACTCACTTTCCAACCAATCACGACGCATCTAGCCTTTATGTTAGGGCGTGTTTCAGGCAACGGCATGACTGAAGAAGAGCGTAATGGTTCTCGTGACTTAATTATGGCTAATTGAGGATATGATCTCAGCACTTTAACAAAGTGATTATTTTGTAAAGAAACTCCAGTGGACCAAGTCACTTCTTTTGCTCTACTACCAAATTGACAGAATTCTGTATCGTAAAGAACGAAACCACGAACTTGATCTCCTTCCGGCCACTGTCTATGCATACTTGCGTAGGCAAAAAACAAAAAAATATATGATAGCGAATACATAAAATTAATGAAAAAAGAAAGGTAAAGATCAGATCACTTACATCCCGATACCGTGAAATGTTAGTATAGCGTATTCATGTATTATAACACCGGCTCCCATAAATATTGGACCACTGTCTCGCTTATATCCCCAACAAGCCATTCGCTTTTTATAGCTTTTTGCCGCACTCCTACGCATCCTGTACGTATCGTGCACGGCAGACGCAGCCGTCAATCTGTTGGCGATCCCATTTAGCAATATAGATAAAAAAAAATACAATTCGAAATTCATGCACAGTTTATATTGATTTTTGAAATGCAAACAAAAATAGAATAAATATTTTCACAAAACAGAAAAAAAACGACAACAAACTGATAATATCTGAATATACCATACACACATATATATATATATATATATACATATAAATATATATGTTTTTTGTTTGATATTAATTTAAAACATATTTATATAGGACTACGGATAATGCCATCGCCACCTCGCTCACTACAGTATCGACAACCAATACGTGATCGATCCATTACACACATTATAATTTCAGTTTGGCCTTCCATTTTTCCAAATGTATAGCTAGCGTACTGTTGCCAGTCATATTCAGACTCAAGGAATCTTCTACTAAAACACCCACAACCGAGTACAAAGTTAACTTTGACTTTGCATGTTCTGCTGAACATAAATATTCAACATCCCAATCTGTCCCTTTAACAGGCGTGTGGAAGTTCCACAAATGAGCTCTGAATTGGCCTATTCATCGCCATTATTAAACAAGTAAGAAAATTAATTTCGGTCGGGTCCGAATCTTCTATACCCGTCACCGTTTACCCCAAAAGAAGATACAAAGGTCCAAAATTCTCATACACTATATACTCTAGTGTATACTTTTTGTCGTAGAGGTGTTTGGGCGTTGTAGGCGCGTTCTTTGAAAAATTTAGATCAATTCCAAATTCTTTTGCAAAGTCTTAGATGATATCTTTATTTTCGCTAACGGGACAATGTTTATCACAAGTAGTACAATATGACGCAAACACACAGATGGACAGACGAACAGGGCTGCATTCAAGAGTTGTAACTGGCTAAAAATTTATATACTTTATGGGGTTTTGAAGCCTGTTATAAAGGTAATGAAAATATAATTACATTTTGACTACACTATAATATCGGGCAGGCGTGGTCAATTCTTTGCATCGCCCATAAAATATGCATTCAAATTTTTGTACATTTACTTGCTATAGCTTACGAGTAATGACGAAAAACACAAAAGCTTCATTCCCTTTGAAAAACAGAGGAGTTCTGAGTTCTGCTTCTGAGTGGTGCTCTAGGCGTGCCCTTCGACCGATTTGGCTCATTTTCAATGCCAACTTGCGTGCAAGAACTTTCAATGTTTCTGTCAAATTTGAAGTCGACAGCCCGATTTTTGCGGCCAGGAGAATGTTTACAACAAAAGTTACACAGACGGACATACGTAAATCGATTTAGAATTTGATGCTGATCAAGAATATATATACTTTGAGGGGTCTCTGCGGCTTCCTTATGGGCGTTGGAAACGTTTTGACAAAATGAATATACTTTCGGTGATGGGTATAAAAATAGAGAAGGTAACAATGAATAAGTACCATCACCAGATATCATAATCGACATGTAATCCTTCGCAATTTGCTGGAAATTAAAGAGCAGCTGAACAATAATTTCAGAATGAGGTTTTCCCTAATCGGCATTGTTAAAACCGTGCACTACGTTAAGCACCATATTAAGGAATACGCAAAACATTTCAGGCCATCTATTCATTTCAGATACGCTGCGTGTCGATAAGATAGCCATGAAACAAAAAGAAGAGCGGACATGTGAGTTCGATACCCAACAATATAACCGCCTAACTCAGAAAGCTACATGGGTATGATTCAAATTGTTTGAATGAAAAAAATACCGTACGTTGAGAATAGAGATACCGTGGAAACATTTTAACAGTAGTACGTCAAGGCGTAAAACCTTGTCATGGAATGCAGAAGAAGAACAACAAAATTATTCATGTGCTCTTAGTTTCTATTAAAAGCCGTTCAGTTTCTGTTAAAAGGTTCGGTTAAAAGATTCGGTTAAAAGTCGTTTAGTTTCAGCTTAGACGCATTTACAGTTAAATGAGGTCGAAAAATGATTTGCACTAAAGGCAATTTTATATGCAAACTTGTGTTAGGATATAATTTTTTTACTCATACATAACTTCATGTTACTGCATTCGCCTCGCGCGGAAAGTCTCTCACAGCTCACTACAGATCTATAATACAGATATT
Organism: Glossina morsitans morsitans; assembly: GCA_001077435.1. Classification (NCBI taxonomy): domain Eukaryota; kingdom Metazoa; phylum Arthropoda; class Insecta; order Diptera; family Glossinidae; genus Glossina; species Glossina morsitans. Next base: position 15,018 of record CCAG010003645.1, on the reverse strand, counting down.
GAACGATTTTAAGATGCTAAAATTACGCGGAATATAGTGCTAAGATGAGCTAAGCTGTCTTACTCCCATCCTTGATTGGGTGCTACGCGATGAATCCTTTTTCGATTTCTCATCTCTATATTGGCAAGATAAACTATATCCATAACTCAACTGACGTTAATGTAGAGCTGCTCGCAGATATGTGACAAAGAGCTTGCGATCGCTTTCAGTTTAATGCGTGTGCGCCAAAGAACACAATCTTCTCGCTTTAATTACATGTAGCATACAACAAATGTAATAAGTGGATATAAGAGAAAACTAAAATAATGCTTTTATTTAAAATTAATTTTTTCGATCAGTCCTTCGCCTTTTTTACGTACACTTTTCTTCTATGCATTCGAAATTGATAGATTGTCCGATGGGAAATTTAGTGTGTTTTTTTTCTCTCTGACCTAACTTGTAGGTATAATGTTAATTAAAGAGATACTTTGTTATTCTTGCAATATATTCTGAAACTCTTCTTCAGAAAGTGCTTGCTCAAGTCGGTTCCTGATGAGCATAGAAAGAAAATTGTACGCGGTGCTGAATTGATTTTTGACGCATAGGAGCATAGCGATGAATGATTATTTCTACAATTTTGTGATTGTCGATGAGAGTCGTATCTGTTACGAAGCACTCGAGCTGTAGCCACCTGATTAAGCCAATGTCAGAAGTTGAGCGTATAAAGATAAATTTCATTAGACATATGTGTGAGGCCATGTTCACCTTAAAAAAGAAAAACAAAAATAAAATTTCGAGGCTCTGTAATCCAATTTGCTTCACAAGCACAAGCACTGAATGATCGCCCCTAGAATATCCATTCAAATGTCTCCTTCGCACGATTCGGCCACGATTCGAGGCTCAGTTGCCGATATCCTAATTTTGAGCATATTACACATTAACGTTCCCTGTTAACGATGTATAGCGGATAGGAGAAATTAATTGCATGCCTTTAACTCCGGTTTTACTTTATTTTGATCCGAACGCTATTTGTATTTACTTTTTGTACATCTTAAAAGGAGTTGAAAGTGAATCGTTTTTGGAAATATTCAATGTCAGCTGATATATATCAACTCCAAGAAGGTCTCATCAATCAATATTTCAAATTTCAAATGAAATTAATGTGTGTGTGTGTGTGTGTGTGTGTGTGTGTGTGTGTGTACATAAAATTTACTCGTGATTTTAGAAAACCTCCAAGCATAAGCACAGTAGGTGGTGATCTTTTTTCGATTACAAAAACGGAAGTGTTTCGATTTACTGCTGTGCGGTTTTCTGCAGTAATAGGAAAATTACCTAAAATTAAGTTATGTGTACAATAGATCGACTGGATATTGACAAACAATTAGACAAAATGATGACATCATTTGTTTCTCATACAATATAATCCAAGCATTTGCCTTCGAAACAAGTCAGTCGCATACTTTAAATGTAGCCGAGAACCATAACACTAACAATAGCAACAACAACAACAACAACAGCAGCAGCAGCAGCAGCAGCAACCATAAGAAGGAAGTATTAAAAAAGGAAATTAAAAACCAAAACAAGACTCTCTCTCCTTTTCTTTTACTCACCTTCTTCCTGATAGCCTTTCACTCACACGTGCCTTCTCTGAACCTCTGAACCTCTAAGGACAACTGTGTAGGGAAATTGGGATCCGAACACCCAAATTATTAAAATGATGGATGAATTCAGTTGTTATTTTGTTGTTTTTGTTTTTGTTATTGTTCTCGTTTCTTTATTTACTTGTTTTCTTTAAAATGTAATTGATTTGTTAAATAAAAATATTTTCTTTCGTTTTTTTCATATCATCTTCAATAAAGCATTGACGTCAACTTGTGCGATCTAATAACAGATCAGTAAATGAATGAATGTTGTCAGCTCATTTCTTAATTGCTAGAAATTATTAAATATTGTGACAGTGTGCGTTCAACTTTTGTCACTTTTTTGATGCATTTTTTGATGAATTCATGTCTTTTTCTTCTGTTTATTTATTTCTTTTTTAAATTGACAAGACATGAGAAACAGATGTACGAGTTGTTTTCAAGAGTCCGTCTTTAAGAATAGAATAATTAACTTTTATCTCATTTTGCTCTAGAGACGGTCGACGTAATTTTTTAATGCTTCGTTCAACTCTCAGCGTTCTTTAAAAGCTTTTGCTAGAAAATCTTAAAAAATTTTCCACTTAATTGCCGAATGATGCCTGATCGTGTTTGCGAAACTTCGGCAAAGGTCACATAGTTGAGAGAAAGAAAAAATAGTCGTAAGAAAATTGAGAAGAAATACGCACCGAAAGTTATTTCACACATCCTCTTGCTTTCTCTCTCCCTCTCACTCAGTCTATTTCTTTCTTTCTTTTTCTCTGTCCTAAAATAGAAGAAAAAACAACTCACCGAAACTTCATAAACTTTCTTTTTCGCCAACTTGTCAAGTAAAGAAGGAATGATTTTGGTGTTGATTACCTTATCCTCGCGATACGCATTACTATTACCACTTATTATTACTTATTGCTCAAGAGTCAATCTGAAACAAGAAACACGCTTGGGCTCAAATTTAGGCCCAATCTTCCCACAGCCGCTGATAAGTATCAAGATGCAATTAACTTTTGAACCTAACCTAGGCTGCAGTTAACCGTGAGTGAAGTCTCGACAAATGTGGATAATACGACTCGATTCAGCTTGGTGGGGCCATTTGTAAGGACGTAAAGTTGGCAATTACTCTTTTTCCCTGTTAATCTAATAAGGGATGCAGCAATCCTCAGCGACTGTCGCAGATGTGCTTACAAGAAATTTATTGTTCCTGTTTAGCAATAGGGGATGGCATGTTGGTGGACTACCGACAGGGTTATTCTACACTTAAAGGAGGAAACCTACTGACGTTGGATAAGATCGAATACTTTCGCTTTTTAACACTTTATCGACCGATAATCTATTAAGAGCTTTCTTATTGCCGACAGTTACATTCCGACAGTCATTTGTCATGCTTGTAAACTATGCTTTGCTGTATAAGCGATTTTACCTGAACATAACGAAAGTACAAATATTCCACGCGACAGTCTAAACCGAAACAAAACTGGCACAAGCGAGCGTCTGCGGCCGAATGACCGCTGGGTGAAGTGTTAAAAAGCAAAAGTATTTGCAATAAACACGATCCGGAATTTGGTTTTCAATGACTCGATTCTCTCGATGGTAATTTGCACAGTTATCAGGAACGGTCAATTGTTCCATTTTCCGGGAAACGAAGATCGACATCGTAGTGTAAGTGTTGCCATTGCATGCAATTACTTCAAACGGAATCATTGCAAAAATCTGTGAATTGTTTCTTACTAAGATAATAGACTTTGATAGGTTGAACATTCACAAAAGCTAATTAGAACAAGCAGTAGCCAGAGGAGTCCCTCCGCTCACCCGGAGCATCAGGATTCGTCTCCTAGTCTGACTTTCACTTGCGCCAAGTGCCAACAATTATCTACGCTAAGATCTTAAAAAAGACCTGGACGCTGGAGTCACATGTACTCTGTCACACACACTGAGAATATAACTATACATTAAGTGCAATTAAAAAGAAAAATACCACAACATCGAGTGGCGAAAACAATGTGTACAATGTTGTAAGGATAATAGAAATAGATATTAGTGAACGTTTTTTCCTTACATTAAATAGACGGACGTTTAAAATATTTCTATGTATTTACTGTCTTTCTTAATCCTGAATCCTCATGATCTGATGGCTGCCCTTATTTGCAAAATTCACTTGAAACCTATGGGCGCACCAGCGATCATAAGTATCGTTTTTAGTCTTTCCTATGCTCCATGTGCTGCGTCGCTAATTAAGCTACATTTCCTGTTTGCAATCCCACGTGACAAACTGACAAGAGCTTAATTTTTTGTACATCTTGCGTCACTTGTGATAAAAGCATATATGTTTATGAAGATGCAACGCCCAAAGCGGTCTTAGATAGACCCAGACAAAGATGCCAGAAGGTAAAATTACTACATACAAGCACAATTTCAATAATCAATGGTTTCACGTTGCCGGTCACTTCAGCTTTCGGGTCGGCGAATGGCTTACCAGCAGCAGCAAACAGATTCGGTGGCATCCGCAGCTACTGCTGTAGCCTTTGAAAAATTTCACAAATATAAACAGCACAACACCATCTCTTCCTTGCTATCCAACCAACTAACCAACCAACTCATGTAAAGCATGATAGTGTTTCTGAAACAACGTTGTAATGAAAGCAAATCATACAAACTGCTACAATCTATTTTAATCAGTCTTAACATATCTTCCTTGCAGTGTCTTTTTCTGCCACTTTGCTTTCCACACACTTTCTAATCTTAAAAGCCTTTTCATTTGGTTGAATGTAGAATTTAATCATTTAGACCTTTTTTCGTACTAATTATAGCAAGAGTTAAATTATATATTTTTGCCAATTGCCTCAATTAAAGAAAAAAAAAAAAGAAAAGAAAGCTAAAGGACAGTAACACAAATGTGCAAATGTGCCATTAATTGAAAGCAAAGATTTTCAACCCACATAATAATGCACACATTGTAAGTATACAAAAACCTCGAATATATTTTTTTAAGTACAGAGTAAAGAAAGAACGGTCAGGATAAGATCCAAAGTCCCTTCCCGTCAATCTTACATTTCCATCGTTCTTCAATTAGTTTGTATGCAATTTTCTTTTCTTTTTTCTTTCTTCTTAGTTAAACCCTGCATATATTTAATGAACATGTCATAGTGTCTTTGGCGGAGATAAAAAAATTCAGCATCCAAAAATAAACACACTTTTTTACTACAACAATCGATCCAAAAAAATTGCAGAAAGCAAGTTAGGGACGTCTGTCCAAATGTTTGTCTGATATGCATCCATGTTTTTTAGTATTCAACTTGAAAAAGAAATTCGATACCCTAACATGTTCCTAGGATTAGTGCTTTTTTTCTAAGATCGTATTTTGAAGACGAACTAATACGACGCAAATTAGCGATTTTTAATATTTTGCAGGAATAATCCATAAAAATAGTATTTTCTTAAATGAATATGGAATATTTGAACGAGATGGAATCACATTTTGAAATCCCAAGCATTTTGGTAGGCCTTTGTACAGCAACAGGAAATAATTTTGAGTCCTTTACGGCAAAATTTGTTTTAAGTTTAGTAATTTGACATATAAATTTGCTATGATAAATTTGAACGACATTTCTTCATTTTTCGTAGGCGTCCTCGAAAGTTCAAAAGTAATTTTTATGCGTTTAAAATGTTGCCTTTTGTTAACTTTTTAACTTTAGATCAAAGCGAACGAAGAAATCTAAACATATTTAACGATCGACCGGGCAACATATCATAATTTTTGCAAACATATATACCAATATAATACCAAATAGAATTAAAAATTTAAAAACAAAGTAATAGTGTGATGCGTACACACACATGGCAATCCGATAGGACCAAATTTGTTTCCTTTCCTCTGCCACGAAAATTCCGTAATAGATCTTTTAAAATTTGTTTTTTGCATATGCCTCTCACAAAAATATCTCATTTTCCTTTAATGTCGACATTCCTACTTAGGTTGATAGACCTATAAATAAATAAATATTTAAAATAATTTTGATAATAAAACACACGTAATAGTCATAATTTGTAATTTTCAAATCCTTTATTAATTCATAGCTTCATTTATTATTTCATTCATTTATATTGTATTAAATTAATAACTAATAGATTTCTAGCAAATTTCACATTGAGATAATGTTATTAAATGCATTGAAAAAGTATGGAAAATACCTGCTTATCATAATTCTTACAAACATATAAAAATAATACCACAGAGAATTAAAAATTTAAAAACAGAGTAATAGTGCTTCAGGAATAGGTGTGATACATATGTATGCAAAATACGTAAAAAACTTATAAGATAAATGTTCTATAAAATATTCCAGAGATTCCCTTAAAAACGAATATCAGTCATATAAAATACTCAGATAATACAACTTTTTTTAACTTAAGTAATAAAGACACACATACACACATCTGAAGTTTGTATGCTTGTTAAGGCAATTGAAGGCATTTTTTTTTTTTTTGTTCTATACGATATGCTCTTCAATAAAGCATTATTGCGCTTTGATGTTTTTCTTCACTTGGAGGCTGCAGACGTCGAACTTCTCGTTTCTCGCGACGTCGAGCATGAAATAATATAGTGATATTTAAAAAAACGACTAGAGTTGATACAACAACTAAGTAGAAACTATAGCCTAATGAAGCCAAACCGTGACTGTACCAATTGTGCCTGCGATCCTCTATCGCTAAAACGTTATGTTGTAAATACTGAAAGAATTGTACTAGCCAGCAGATGAAGGCCAAGACTTGTGACAAAGCCGACGATATATTGGAAGCAAATAAAACAAGCATTGTGCCTGGTTTCTTGGCAGCAGACGCAGCTTTAAATACAGCGGCAATAGCGGAAATGGCACAACTCAACAAACCCAACCCAGTACCCAATGCGGTGATAAGCCAAAGCCAAAAATTCATAGGTTGCTGTTCGGTCTGCATGAAAGTATAAACTGAAAGCGGACAAAATCTATGTTAAATAGAATTAAGTAAAAAAATTATTCAATTACCATCCACTGAATGTGATCTCACACCGAAACCAGGATTTAAATCTTTGGTACCGTAAAATAAACCATAGCTTACTTCACCTTTAGATTCCTGCAATACGTTCACAAAAAAATGAATTTCGCATAAATACAAAACAAAGGGTGTAACATAATATAACACAGAATAACTTACTGGAGCATTTGTTCGCTTCGGATAAGCCTTAACCCAACTATTTGTAGTTAAACTGACCAGCAATAGACCGATTGCCAAAATCGAACCAAAGAATGTAGAAAAAACTAATGTTCTGGTTCGTAAACTCATATTTGTACTTTCTATTTTACTAACGAATCTTTGCAGTGAACGCGAAACAAGACTTAAGCAACAAACTTCAAACTTGTTTGTAATGTGTACTTATAATATCAAAACGACGGGCACATACATGTGTACAAATGGGAAAAAAGCATCTGTACGTTATTTTGCACGAATAAAATAAATGCGTTCAATTTATTTTCACTGGCAATTCATTAAAGTGTTGAGTGTTGCTTAACTATCTTCACTTGTTTTTGTATTTCTTCCATAAGTATTCTTTGATTGTTATTTTCTGCACTCAGTTGCTCCCTGTGTATTTTTTTTTTAATTATAATATTTTATTTATTACTTTTTGTGTGCAGCAGTTGGCAGTCTTACAGCAGACCAGATCAATTCCGTATTTTCATAGATTTCTGGAGCTTCGATAAACAAATGTGAATAATACTACTATTACTAATGGATATTTTCCATTATATAGATTATCCCCTCATTTCTTTTGATTTGCTAGATGAAATAGCGTTGACAACATCAACTAAAATTCAGGGTATCCTATTACTTGTAAAAGGATAAAAATGTAATAAAAAATTTGAAAGAAGTTACATAAAGTATTGGGTATTGAAAAATCATCAGCACTTCACAGAGTTATCACAGGGGATTGTCCAATATTTAAGTAAACTCAATCTTTTGTGCATTAATATGGAAATCGCAAAATTAGGTTAAGATTTAGCCTAACCGGTAACGACAAAAAAGTTTACCCTATTGAATTTCATAAATTATTATTATTATTTCTTCTAATTTATTTTAACGTATAGGGATGTTAACAGTGAAAGGTTTCCGATAAGCTGTAATCAATTAAATTTTCGATTATGGCAATCCTGGGATATTTACGGTCGAGGATATTTATGCTACTTTTTTTCCTAGAAAGCAATGAAATCGTGAAGTTAAAACGGCTCGGAATGGCATCTTCAGCCATTTTTCATCCTTTTGGATTTTTCCCATCGCATATAAACGTTTAGAAACAGTTGATTTACCAACTACTAAGCTGTTCAAAAGTGCTTTGATAGTTTGTAAACAATTTGACGGAAAAGAAAGATTATATTAAGGAGGAACGCATAGTTGTTGGTTTGGAATTATTAAAATACCTTCAGCGTTAACCAAACCACCAAAGCATACTATCATAAAAATAATCATTTAGTAATTTCTACCAGGACGAGGTTTAGCTTCACGTGACAAAATGCATCGAAGGCATTCTAGCGATGATAAACTGCAACTGGAACGGCTACATTTATCACCATTTGGTGACGTTATGCATATGATCGAACTACTTTTCATGGTCTTAAATGGGTTTCCGTCCAATAAGTCTTGCAATTGTGTGCAAATGTATTCGAACTGTTTTCATCCTATAGGCCGTCCTTTGCTGTTGACATCATAATCACCACTTTTAAACCATTGAAATCAAATCCGACAGGTATCCCGACAGGGATACAGGGGATTAGCATCACCATAAGCTTCTAAAACTGTTTGCTGGGTAGTGGTAAATTTGTGTTGTTCTACGTGGAACTCAAATAAAGAACTCGGCAAAAGCTATATATATATATATATATATACATAGAGCGCGAAATAAAATTAGGTAAACAAATTACTTATATAAATAATTATTGGTTTTTTTTATCTAAAAATATTTTTTTAATAAACCAACCTTTTCGCTGTCATGCTGTGGTTTGCACATGATTTTTTTCAAATCTATAAATGTGCTTTTTTTCCCCGCCCATATTTTTAATACCTTTTTGTTCTGTATTATCATGCTTATTTTTATTCATAAAGCGGAAAGTTCTATGGTTCCGTTCCTGTACTTGCATTCTGTAGAGAATTGAATTTAGTAGAGGATACAAAAGTCGACAAAATCGCCACTACTCTAAACACAGATAACAGACAACAGATAAGGTGTATAGTAGATTAATTTACATAAGTAACACTAAATAAAGAGTAGTATAAAAAAGCTTTTCTTTGTGTGGTGTATTCGAAAAGAAATCAAAAATCTCGTTAGTTCAAGATTATGTTAAGGGGAATACATATATATATTGGTTTCCCTCTGGTAATAACACTATACGGTAAGTGGATATTTAATTGTTTTGATTTATATATGGAGTTAGCATGTCCACCTTAAGCGTATAATAAAATTGCCCGTATATCTTAACACACATTGCATTCGTTATGTAATGTAATGTAATGAATGTAATGTTAACAAACGCATTAACAAAAAGTTATTTTATAAAGATCGTTTACTTACATTATAAATAATCTTAATATGCTTATTTTACGCTTGCAAATATTTTTGATTCTTGTTACATTACATTGCTTAAGCAATATATTTTCCCTATACCGTGCTATGCTACGCTATGCATGTCCGTACATATGGCAACCTTTGGCGATTGGGGTGAACAGCAATAAAGCAAAAGAAATAAAGATAAGAAAAGAGGCAGAATATTTGGTTAAAAATTAGTGTTATAAAAATTTTTTTCTTTTTCGTTTTTTAAAAATTACAAATTAACGCAATCACAACAAAGAAAACAGTTTTATTAAATTTAATAATTACACGGCAGCAAAGAAACTCAACACAAAAATCATGTTGTATTGGAATTTTTCATAAGAACAACAACAAGAAGGGTAAATAAATTATAATGAAAAATTTATTCTATAATTTTTTATTGTAGAGAAAAATAAATACACAAATTATTTTGTAGTGGCACTAAAAAAAAAAGAGGAGAAAGAAAAAATGTGAAAAAAAAATGCAGATGAGTGAATATATTCACAATACATAAAGTGAAAGTTAATTATTTAGTGTGTTGTATTGCGAGATGCAAAAAGAAAAAAGGAACAGAGAAACAAAAGAAAAATGGCTAAAACATAAAATTGTCACTACTAAAATAAAGCTGATTAAGGCGCAAAATAGATTGATAGAGACGCGAGGGTCGCAATTCAATATTTTACGTTAAACAGAACAGAGCAGTCTCCTGCACCTTCTGACCCTTTTACGATTATTATTAATTTTTGTGTGAATGCATGCCACTGTTGATTTAGCTGATAGTATATTATGTGGTATATATTTCCATACTTCTCGTCAGTCAATCAATTGCAAACAAAAATAAAAAACTCATATATGAGCCTATGTGCAAACAAAGATATGAACGCTCGATGCTAATAATACGACGGTTAAAGAGGGCCATTTATTACGGATGACCAGGAAGCTAATGAAAAATAAACACTGGCTCGAAAAAAACTAAAGACCCTGAAGTATGTCTATCTTTTGCTTGGTTGCTTTGTTTTAAAGGCCACCAATGACGTTTATTATTACCAATACAAACAAGAAATGCAACCGATGGGATTTTCAAATGTTGACGCGAAAGGCCAATATTTATAAATTACAATGTACTCAACATTATACTAAATTTATATTACGGTTTCAGCGAAGAATATCTAGAATGTATAAAAAGGAGCCCAACGAATGATTAAAATGCAATATAAAAATCTTAATTATTACCTCTATAGATTAGAATGTATCGGCATTGCTAGAATGTTTTGCAAGTCTCCATAGCTTCCCAATTCCCAAAGGAAAGACAGGTAACATAACATTTATTATTAAGAACAATAACTGAAAGCTTTTTTATGGAAAACGAATTTCAATACGCCAATATAGTCATCAAAGTTTTTTATTATCAGAAAAAAAATCATCTTCATAATTTTTTCTTAAGTAGATTGCATTTTACTATGTAGCTTTTTATTTTAATGGGGTAAGCAAGTTCAACTCATCAGTATATGAGTCGTTATACGATACCTACTAATCCTAGTTCCAATTTGAATCCCATTAATTTAAGCAAACTTAGTTAATGAAAAGTAATTGCCAATCTTAGAACAGCAAGAACTTGTTTCATTACCTTCACCAATAATTTATTCGAATTGTTTTTTTCTATCTTAATTAAAATTGTTTATTCTCTATTTTAGTATCCTAATTATCCGATTATCTACGTCATCACTAATACGTGCAAGGATTTCATTAACATCAACAAGTAAAAATAAAATACTAATCGAGAGCATAAAACGGTGAAATCAGAAAGAAATTAACGTCTTTTATAACGAATTGTGGATTTTTGTTTTTCTTTATTTTTTATATATTCTTCGGTCTTTAATTGGCCAGAAGACGCATTATTGACATTATTGTACCTTTAGTAAAGTGGATCATTAAACAGCAGGCACAGCCACAGCTTGGGAGCCGTTGCTGCTGCTTTTGTTACTGTTGTCGTGACTCTTTTTCTCCTTTTAGCCGGGGAATAAAGAGGATACGTGTTTTTCGTTTAAGTAAAACATGTGCGATCCCAGTTCAAAAGTACAGAAATGGACTTGCGATTATTGCACCTACGAGAATTTTCCTTCTTCCATCAAGTGTACAATGTGCAAGGGAGCCAAACCTTTATTAAATGAGGATATTTTTCGGTAAGTAAACTCGTTTTTTGATTTGAAGGAAGAATAAAATTAATAAAATCTCTTTTTCTGCGACCTTTAATATATTAGTTTAAGTCCTCCACAAAATTCTTGCGACGCCGATGGTGATGCCCGTGGTGCTGTGGCTGCTGTTGATTCTGAACCCTCAAGTTTTAATGCCTGCTCTCGTCACGATTCGCAAAATTTAGCTGGAGCCTCTACTAGCGATAACAAGTGGGCTTGTAAAATGTGTACTTACTTAAATTGGCCTCGTAGTTTACGTTGTGTCCAATGTTATACTAAGAAAGGAGCTGTTTTGGAAACGATACCCTCCCAAGACATAGGTGCTGCATCGGTGATATTAAAAACTCCCACTCCACCTAATGAATTGGAGCAAAAACCTTCGGCATCTCATAAACGTTTCACAAATCATCATTTAAAAGAGTCGAAATCACAAATTGACGGGGTTGGACAGATAGAACCAGGTAATAATCAACTACAAGAAAGATTAAGCCGCATGCATATTGCGTCAAAAATAGATGCAGAAATGAATGCTAGCAATAGCGCGGCTAGTGCTGCGGGCGCTGCTGCGCAGCGTTTAAGCCCTATAGGCTCTTCAACTACCCATCTCAATAATCTCGCCAATAGTTCGCAATCTCAGCAGCTTCACTCCTCTCCCTCCGTTCCCGCAAACGTACAGCAACATAGCTATATAGCCAAGTGGCCCTGTAATGTAAGGAACCTTTTAAAATTGTACCATTTTCAAAACCAATTTTTTTTTGTGGTCTATTATTTCAGACTTGTACTTACGAAAACTTTCCGAAAAGTCTCAAATGCTCCATGTGTGGCAGTCCACGTGATAGCAATATTACTGAGAACAATGCCAGTGGCAGCAACAACCAGCAAAACAATAGCGGCAGTGATAAAATGAATGATACCGTCTCTTCGAATAATTCCTTTAATAAGCAACAAAATATTTATCAATTGGGTAAACAATACATCTTGTTTTATGAAGAGGTTGTGAATGTTTATTCAATTGTCTTTCCTTTTATAGGTTCTTCAGATACTATTAACAACTGTGATACGGTGCAAGAGCGCCAAGAACGTCGTCAACGACAAATACGCCGCCAAGTCGATTGGCAGTGGCTTAACGCCTGCTTGGGTAAGTTTCTAAAATATTTACATATAAGAAAAAAATCGATCCGTTTGCCTTGACTATACAGCTCGTTTTTTTCTTTTTCAATTTTTGAAATTTTCTATCGCAAATTTTTTTGTTCATGTACGCTTTAGGTGTGGTAGAAAATAATTATAGTGCTGTTGAGGCTTATTTATCCTGCGGTGGTAATCCGGCACGTTCATTGACTAGCACGGAAATAGCTGCGCTCAATCGTAATTCAGCTTTCGACGTAGGTCACACACTTATACATCTGGCGATACGCTTTCATCGGGAGGAAATGTTGCCAATGTTATTAGCACAAATATCCGGTTCTGGCCCGGGCATTAAACGAGTGCCGTCATTTGTGGCACCTGATTTGGCTACCGATATACGGCGACATTTCTCCAATATGTTACGTGTACGAAAATCGGTATTTAATTGCCATTATGTACAAGAGCATGCCACATTTTCCTTGCCTGCAGAAATTGAAGAGTTACCTTTGCCTATACAAGAACAACTTTACGATGAATTGCTTGATCGAGATGCTCAAAAACAGTTGGAAAATCCTCCACCAGCTTTAAATTGGTCAATGGAAATTACAGCTCGATTGGGTTCGCGTTTGCTGGTGCTGTGGAATCGCAGTGCTGGAGATTGCCTTCTAGATTCAGCCATGCAGGCAACTTGGGGCGTATTTGATCGGGATAACACATTGCGGAGAGCCTTGGCCGATAGCTTACATCAATGTGCACCAATGTAAGAATTTGTTTGTAAATTGTGAAAAGATGCGTTCCTAAGCAAAAATATGGTGATTTTTTGAAAGGTTTTATACGCGTTGGAAGGAGTATGAAATGTTGCAAGCCTCAATGCTACATTTTACCTTAGAAGAAGCTCAATGGCAAGAGGACTGGAATACTTTGCTTACTCTAGCTAGCCAGCCGGGTGCATCGTTGGAACAATTGCATATATTTGCTTTGGCTCATATTCTGCGACGTCCTATAATAGTTTACGGAGTTAAATATGTAAAAAGCTTTCGTGGCGAAGACATTGGTTATGCTAGATTTGAAGGTCTTTTCAAACAGATACCATAGTTTATCGAACTTTTATTAATGCCCTTTAATATTCACAGGACTTTATTTACCTTTATTTTGGGATCAAAATTTTTGCATTAAATCCCCCATAGCTTTGGGTTATACCCGTGGTCATTTTAGCGCTTTGGTGCCTATGGAACCATATGCGAGGATCGATTTACGGCGAGACGAACCAGAAGATGTCACTTACTTGCCCTTAATGGATTGTGAGTCTAAACTTTTGCCTATACATTTTTTAACACAAGCTGAGGTAAGTGAAAGAGAAAAATTAAAAGACAAAATTCTTAAGTTAAGCTTCTATTATGATTTCAAAAGATGGGTCGAGAAGAAGCCATAATGAGACAATGGCTGGATGTTTGTGTTACCGAGGGTGGCTTGCTGGTAGCACAACAAAAATTACGTAAACGTCCTTTATTAGTAGCTCAAATGCTCGAAGAATGGTTAAATCACTATCGAAGTATAGCGTAAGTCATTTTCTCGCATAGTTATTTCATTTAAAATTAAGGGTAGAGAGGGGAAAAAATGGTATAATATTATCTTACAGACAAGTAATCACGGCTCCATTTGTTAGACGACCTCAACAAACTGGTTACTCTAGTGACGGTGATTCCGATGAAGAGTAATGATATAATATGTGTTTATGCAGCCGTGTTTACAAAATAACAAATCATTCTACAAAAACAGCTACTACTGCTATTATTTGCTTAAACAACACCTAAATAATAATTCGTATGTTTGTTACATAAAAAAGAAGAAACCAAGATAAAATTAATAGATTTTTAGTAGTGAAATTGATATAGTTACCTAAAAAAGCAACAACTACAAAAGAAAAAAGCGAAACATTTTAAAACCAACAAAAAAATAAGTCATTTTCCCCGGAAAGATGTAAAATATTGCAACACAAAATTCTTATAAGTAAATTTTATTAGTTAAAATTTTGAATAATTAAAAAGAACAAAAAAAAAAACAGGATTCACACAGAAACTTATCGATATACGTATATATACACATATGCACTTATGTATATACATACACCACATATGGGTGTACATGTATATACAAATACAAAACAGAAAATCAAATTGAGCGTTTGGCTAATGGAAAGCGGGCTTAAGCAATGTCCAAGTCTATGCGAGAAAGCATGTTCTACTCAGCCTAGTTCTTTTAAACGTGTGTGTTATGTGTGTGTATGTTTGAACAATTAAAAAAAAAAAAATATTTTTTATTGTAAATTAAACAAGGGATTAATGAATGGGTTTAAATGAAAACAAAAAAAAAGTAGTCAGCACACAGCAATCAAATAACATTACAATGCTATTCTCCACTCCACCCTCAACAACGCGCGTATATATATATATATATATATATATATATA
>CCAG010003643.1:0-11435 GCA_001077435.1 Glossina morsitans morsitans | reverse complement strand
CTCTAAGAATTACATTAGAGAGTTGTGTCCTAATGACCGTTGACTTTCTTCCTCTGTGTCTGTCTCTCGCTCTCTCTCTCATGGATACGCTACTGCTTCATTCTCTTGTTCACATATGCGATTTCATACGCATGAGCAAACAAGGATGTTGTCAGTCACAAAGAGGAACGAAAAGATCAGAGAGAGATTTGTTTGCCCTAATACTTTTGATAATAAATTTCATACTACTCCGACAACGAATATCAGGAAAAATAACTGAAGAAATAGAAAAAAGAGTAGATTGGATAGTTTCTTACAAACAGTAAGCACAGCCTGTTTAACTTTAAAAGGTAATAAAATAATAATGAGCGAGGAACTTACTGGGCGCACATTTAATTATTTTTTTAAAAAAGTGACAGCAGTCACGTCATTCTCATGAGGCACCTCTAATGTAAGGGACTCGGCGGTTCATAAATAAATTTGGGGCACATTAGACCAAATAAAAAAAATAAAATAGTAAATAATCTGCAAATCTATTGTTATGCTTGCTATTGCTTGCAGCTTATATTGTATTGTAAAATATTGATTTTTGTGCGATTGGCGAGTGTTTGAAGGAAAGAGTTCAGCTTTCGACAACACAAGGCATTGTTTTATTAACAAATGAAATTCGAATAGAAAGAATAAAAATTGATTATTAAAATATTCTGTTTTTTGGAAGAGTTTTGATTAGAAGGTGCCCCTTGGCAGGTTTTACCATTACATGTTGCGACATGACAGCAAACAAGGCAGAAAAATTTATAATTACATACCTAATCTATAATTAACTTTATCTTATTAAATTTTATCCTACTCTTTAGCTTCTTGCAGAAGCACTGCCAACTTTCGAATTGGTCTCAGCGTAGTGTCCACTCAATGGTTACAGGAATGAAACTTTAACTTGCTTTAAATGAATGTCAAAACTTTCTAAAGACATCTGCTAGTGGATTACAGAAGTTAGCTGCCCAACAGGTATAAATTGGGCGAAGGTAATGCTTTGGGAGAGCTTTAAAAAAAGGGCGACATTTTAAGACAAAAATTTTCTTCAAATGACTCAAAGCGGTGAAGGCGCTTCGATTGCATGTGCGCGTAGATTTGCCGTCAATACTGACACAAATTAACCACAATTGCGCCGTTTGAACTGAGTTGCAACCAAGAGCACGGGTGTATCTCAGCAGAAGGAATGAGACGTAGTTTTCTTTTTTACAGGTGCCTCTGCCAAAATGTATGAAAATGAAATCTGTGGACATGCGACTGCAAATGGGAAAGTTCAGCTAAGTCGTAAGTGTTCGTATAGTAAATTAACTAAAAATGTAAAATACGTGATAAATAAAACTTAAGCCAATAAAATTAGTGATCAAAAAAATTATATTCGGTTGTGGACGAATTTAATACGCACTATACATTTACAGTTAAATAGAATATGCAAATACTTATTGTTACTGTTTACGAGCAATGAGCAAAAAACACTTTTTTTTGCTTTTGAAAACAAAATGGTTTCCATCTTACGTTGTGCTTTCGATATGTCTCTTTACCGATTTAAAATATCCGATTACCGATTTTAAATATGACCTTCCAAAGTTTCTGGCAAATTTTTTGAAATACGCGGACGGACAGAAGAATATATTTAATTCGATGTAGAATGCGATAATAATCAAGGGGTAAACAGCGAATATAAACATTTTGTGGGGTTTTGACGAAATGAATGCACCTACCACCTGTAACGAAATTAATGTTAAGATCAGTTTACGCATCATTACCCGTACGTAATAAGGGAAGGGGAAAAACGCTATTGAGCTCGGCTTTTAATCGGGATTCAATTAAAGAGATCTCAACATTAGCTTTAGCAATAACTTCGAAAGAAGTCTCTTTGGGAAGCACAGTCACAAACACAAGTATTTTCTTTTCTGAAGTTTTGTTTTCTTATGCAATGCGTCTTGTGTCTCTCATATAACAGCTCTATGTATGTTTGGATATACATATTCCACTTCTTTTTTTTTCCAAATTAATCTTGGCTAAGAAACGCATAATTAAATTTTCAGTGGAAGTGACTGAATTCATCAACAAGTTATATTAATCCGATTATAATTTGCAGACAGGTGCTTGGATCTTGCAGAATAATGTTTTTGTAAATTCTAAGGGACGGCTTTCAGGTTTGCGAACGTAACATGAGATATGTAAATTTATATGTTTACCTAAGCAATATCAAAGTAACGTGCTTTGCCGAGCTCTGTATAAAAACTTTTGCAGCACTTGTAAATGGTGCCAAGTTGGTCGTTTGGGAACAAACACAACTAACCAGCAGTAAAGAAAGGCACAGAGCAGAGAAAGAAGAAAATTTATAAAAGATGTGTTTTGCTACAAGAAATAACACAAGATCGACACAGGCTTGCTCTCGTAAAAAAAAAAAAAAAATTGTATATATTTAGGTAGCAAAGAAAAGGTAAATAAATGAACATTTTAGTAACTTATTTAGTGAATGTGATTCCTCTTCTTATTAAGGACAGCAGACTTTAGGCTGTACTAATTTCACTTATTGTTCTTGCAAAGCTAATGGTAGGACATATTCGGCGAAAGTGCAGCCAAACGCCTATTCTGTACGAATTCTAAATAGTTTTTTTATTTTGTTTGCTGGTAATCCGTTAAAGTAGTGAACTCACACTTGGTTTCATCTCCGATATTTTCATATATTTAACTCTTGCCTCTTTCAAAATCCTCTCTTCTATAAACACAATAACACGCAACCGATTCATAATGTTTCTGATCGCAAATATGCTGTCAATTACTAGAATGCAACTTCAGCTAGAATGTAATGTGGTTTCAATTAAACCATTTTGTATGTCATTAGCTTGGAGCCAGGGGCTTATTTAATTCTAATTTTTAATTATTTCATTTATTAAATATCTATTTATATATTTATACTTTTTATATAGATGCTTTATATATATATATATTTATAATTATTTACCATACTGTACCATTAAATAAACATTCATTAAAATGATTTTGACGTGAAACACATGCATTAACAAACACCGATTTAAAAAAACTATTGAGGAAACCCAGGGACAGATTTTAAAAGCTATTGGCGATATTTCGAGAATTGCGAAAAAGAAAAAAGCGAACGAGAATTTCTGAAATCAAATCAATCAATAAATCATTTCTGGCAGGCATAACTACTTTGCTCGAATAATAAACATAAGGAAAGAAAGGCTAACATCGTTTTCCTTTTTGTTTTCAAGAAGCTATTGATTTTATTAACAGCACTTTTGTGTCGAGCTCTATCTAAAACTAGGATAAACTCTTCGTTAAAAATAGCATTGAACTAGCCCACGACTAGCTTCCTCACTTGGCCCCTGTATCGCGAGACAATGCTTTTCTTTAATTTCAAAACAAATATAATGAAAAGTAAAAATAATCAAAAATATCTTTTTTCGATAAATGGAAAAAAAGTTACTTAGTAAATTTCATCCTTTAAAAACCAAAATTTTTTGTTTGCTCTTCCTCTATCTTTCATAAATTCCTTTGTTTCGCCCCTTCTTTCCATGGAAAGTTTAGTTCACTATTAACCAGATCGTTTTTATCTATAAATCGATAGCTTAGGATCATTTACAAATTCAAATAATTCTGCATTAAACTGAACTGAGTTTGTCCTGCGAGCTGTGTAAGCGCGACAACATCATTGCTAATAAAATATAATCCAAGTCTTTGCAAAAAAACCCAGTTTATTACTCTTTCTCTAAGGCAATGAAGGTGTTTAGTCGGCATTGGCAGGGTTTTACTTCATAAATACATTTTATTGCTAGCTGCGAAACGGCCTTCCAGGTAAAATAATAAAATATTGTTCACCTTTACGTTGAAATTCAACTAAACTGACACCTATTTACTGCGTTTAGCGTTAATTTAAAATAAATATGGAATTTTTGGTTTTCCACATTCCTTTTTTTCTTCTTTTCCTATAAAAAGGAGATCACTAACGAAAATTTCTTCAGTTTTGTGCGAAAGCGAGTGGTCAAACGATCTAATCAAGCAAACAACATTTATTTCTGTTAAAAAAGGAGCCAAGACAACATGTTCAAAATTGCTGATCAACAACCGATGTCATCATCAGTGTTCGTCTTAAAGGTCACCTACAAGCTTCAAGACGGCAAGGCCTTGCATGTTTATTTAAATACAGTTTTACCCACTTATAAATACATTAGAACCCAAATTGAAAGATATTTCTTTGACCTACATCAACTACAAGCTGATAAACTCCGCATATATTGGGTCGATGAAGAATGTGACGAAATTGACATTTTTAACCAACATGATTATGAAATTTTTATGGTTACGTCTGTGGAACGTCGACGTTTATTTGTGACTCCCATCATACAAGATGAGCAGTTTAGTGATGAAGCCAGTGAAGTGAACGCAAGTAGGTTGGAAACCGAGTGTACAGATCGTGAAGATTTCGCAGTGATGGGAAATTCCGCCAGCTGCGACAAACCATCTGAGGCTACGGTAATCTGGGATGAACCGAACGACATGCCTAAATGGAATGAAGAGGAACTAGCAAACGGTGCTCGAGAAAAAGATGGTCTTCATCTCAATAAATCTTACGGTGCAGACTTAGCTTGTCCAAGCAATGATAATGAGAACGATTCTCGAAATGATTTGCATGTAAAGCCGTGTGGATTATATGTAAGGTATGATAACTACACACCATGGGATGACGAGGAAGTGGCAAACAGTGTTCAGGAAGAAGCTGCTGTTAATCTCAATACATCTTACACTACAGACTTACCTTGTCCAAGCAGTGATAATGAAAACGATGGGAGGTCGGAGATAGATTTTGTAAATGATTTTTATGTAAAGCCGTGTGGATTATATGAAAGGAATGATAATTACACACCATGGGACAACGAGGAAGATGCAAACAGTCTTCAAGAAGAAGCTGCTGTTAATCTCAATCCATCTCACGCTACAGACTTGGCTTGTCCAAGCAATGATAATGAAAACGATTGGAGTTCAGAGAGAGATTTTGTGAAGGATGTGCATGTAAAGCCGTGTGGATTATATGAAAGGAATGATAATTACACACCATGGGATAGCGAGGAAGATGCAAACAGTGCTCAGGAAGAAGGTACTGTTAATCTCAATACATCTTACACTACAGACTTACCTTGTCCAAGCAGTGATAATGAAGACGAAGACACTTGGGATTCGTTTGTAAAAGTCGAGTCAACAACTCCAGCTGAAGGAGGTTCTAATGGTAAGAACGTGGATACCGTTATTGCGGATGGTGTTGTAGCTTCAGGTTCTGCAGAAATCACCAACGAACAGTCCATATCTGGAGCCCCCGCCGAAGGTGTTGCTTCGTCCGGTAGCAACTCAATCGAAGCACCCATTGAGATCGTTTATCACGCTGACGAATTCATTAACAGTGGCGTTAAAGTTTTGATGAATATGGGTTTCACTAATGGGGGAAATGTATTGGCGCAACTTTTAGAAGGCGTTGATGGAATTATACCCGTAGCTCTGGATGCATTGTAAACTGGTCTGGTTTACCTGCTTTCTATTAGTGAATATTGTATAATAAGAAATACACATCAACGATTCCTTTATTGATTTCATTCTCGTTGCGTTGCTCATCTCATTTTAATTTAATATAGATCTGTCGTAATATTTTGCTAAAGAAAAGTGAACAAAATGGCAGCATGTGAATTACATGCACATTTATCTAAATATCAGGGTAATATAATTCCCTAAGGCCATTTTATTGCTATCTCGCTCAACATGGCCGATCGTTTTTGCAAATAATGCGTATTTGCACGCACTTGGCGTTTACGTACGCAAACAAATATATCTCTGTCCCTCTCTGTGTACTAAATAAGAGAGCTTTGTCCTAATTGCCGTTCACTTTCTTCCTCTCTCCCTCTCTCTCTGTCTCTCTGCAATAGATGGAATTCTGCCTGGTTCTCTTATTTGTTGATTGTCCGAACAAACTCAGTCATATGCATAAGCAAGCAAAAATGGCGTTAGCCACGAAAAGAATGGAGACATAATGGAGGCTATCAGTTTTATTTTAAAATATATTTAGTATTAAATTGCATATCACAATAAATATCGTGAAAATTAATTCAAGATATAGAAATAAGAATAGAATGGATAGCGTTTCTTAAAGCAGGTAAACACTGCTTCTATAAATAAATCTAAATAAAAATACAATATTTTCATTTTATTTTACTGTGAATAAATAATGAGTGAATTTTTCATAAAAAGACTTCATTTGCTTAAAACTGACTTTTCTTACAGAAACACTTCGTATGTGTGAGCGCCTAAGCTTGCACTCGATAGTGAGACAAATGTAACACATTCGCAAAAGGCGGAAGACAATTGTCCCTTCCAAAATAAATCCTCAAATGTTCGCATATGTGGAGCTCCCGTTGGCAAAAACTGCTCTAGAAATATATTACAAATCGAAAGTAAGAGAAAAGTGACAAAGTGGTTTGTGTGCACATTGTCACACCTTGTGTTTAGTAGCGGTAGAAAACGATTATCATTCGATTTGGCAAGTAAAACATTATAAGTATATATGACAGCAGAGAGAGCGCGACATACTTTTAACCCGCAGAAAGTTTTCATTTTCACTTTCTTAAGCGCGCGAGTTAGAGAGATCTCTCTGCATAATGTAATAAACAAAGACAATAATTTTCAATATGAATTTACGCGTAGTTATCCACACGTAGCAAGGGACGGAACAAAGGCATTATTGCACTACAAGGTAGATTGCTTAGGAATTTCGTGTCACCTTTCAAGCGGAATTCAGTCAATGAAACTACTGCGCTTGATATATCAAAAGCACAGAAAACACTCACACAAACATAAAAATCGTGGTAGTTTCAAAGCAAGTAACAGTACAAAGAAAAGTAAAAAGCGTAAAAGAGAGAAGAAAACGGATGAGTGCGAGGATCTTCACATTCAATGTATTATCAGTGGTAAAATTGTTTATAGAAAGTAATCAACTAAAGCGCTTCTGTTGAATTGTATGGAGTTTTCCCGGAAAATGTCAAGTGTGAAGACCAATCTTTTCGTCGCAGCTTCTACCGAAGGGAGTGTACTGCTATCAATATCGCAACATTTGCAAAATTGTTATTTTGAAATCTATTGTTATTAAATTCCTTAAGCTTTGGCTGCTTATATCGATAGTGCCCTAGCATCTCGAATGCTCAGCAGCATTATTCCTGTTTGTCCTCTTGTCAGTATGCAAAGGTAGGCATACAAAGGCAGACGGAAATAAGTAAAACGCCTAAATGCAAAAAAAAAAAAAAAAGAAAACGCTAAGGGAACACTAGAAGCAATGAACCTGTGTACAAGTATAAGTTTATGTAGAACTCGCATCAAGAATAAATTGTTGTTCCTTACCTTTTGAAGGTTATATTTTTTATTTTTATTTTTAATGAAATTATCAAATATAATACTACGGTTACCGGCATGCCTAATTCCTCGGGACCGAAGTACAAAAATGGACTGCTTTTTCTTCGATTGATACAAAAATAGTTAAGTTTTTAGTTAACAAAAGGTTGGATTTGGATGAAACAATTAGACATTGACTTAATTGCATTCATGTGGTCCCTGTTGCTGCTCCTTCTAATGTTTGCACGTTTCAGGTTACCCTCGTATGTACCTTGTAGTCGAGTTAAGGTTTCCGATAACTTTTAAAATCAATTTAATTGCATTAGAATTTCAATCCTCACAGCAAATGAGAATTTATTAGCACATAACTATTAATTGTTTTATGTCTGCATTACTCTGCATTTAGCATTTAATCATTGATAATGTTGGGTTGTAGTTTGTAAAACAATTTGTGCTGTAGTTCGGTTGTACGTTCTTTCTGCTCTTGTTAATATTATCGATGGTGTTGCTGGTTGCTATTGTTGTCGGTTGCTATACAATGTACTCACTTAGTTGCTGGTACTTGGCTTGCGGTTGCTTGTGATCCTATACCCTAAGCTCTAAGCGCACTTCAATAATTTCAAATAATTTCGATTTTCTACTTTCACTTTGGTATTTGAATTGTGAAGGGATGTTGCTGTTGCTGTTGCTTGCTACTACACTGCAACGAGATGATGAATTTTAAACTTTTAGTCACTCTCTCTTTCTCTCTGTCCGTTTCTCCGCCTTTCCTTTCCAGAAAACATCAAAATTATATAAACGCTTAAGTACCTACACCGTAGTGGTTATATTAATTAGTTGGTATTCCTTTGATATTAAGCATATAATGTGTGTGCATGTATGAGTATTTTGAGACAGCAACTGGAGGAGAGTAAAACAAGTGCAGTGACGTAAATTGATTTTGAGTTTTGCTTAAGCAGCAAGAGCGGGTTTGCGCTTATGGAAATAGGTCTTATCGTCCTTTCTTTTTTGTCCTAATCATACTCATGTAAAACGGTGTTCAAGTGTCTGCGAATCGAAAGTACTTCTCCTCAAATTATTTACAAACTTGATGATAATTTCACCATCGTATTATATCATATATGCAAGATTTTATTTTATATATTTAGAAGTTTGCGATTAACTAGAATATTCCCTTATACCTCCCCTACGTGAAGCATACAGAAAGTTACAAGAAACATAAAAGAGAAGCATTTGCATCGAGGCGTTTTGCGGAAATTTCCAATAAATATGCAAAAACATGTATTACACTACAGTAAGATATGTACGAACGTGAATCATATGTAATAAGCATAAGCATAAATGTAAACATTTGTGTGCCTGCTAGACATTTGACAACTTTTCTCTATCTTTCTCTGTCGTAAGTTAAACGATAGCGCTTATAAAGAACGTTTACTGTTCAAAAGAGAGAAAATAAAGAAATGAGTAAAATGTCTTTAAGCATATTTAAATTCAAACCTAAACTTTGTTGTTACAACTTTCATCAAATTATCGCATTTAACATATTTTATCCAAATTTCAATATGAGTTTGATTTTCACTTCCTTTTCGCTGCTTTCTTTCTGTACATGTGCTTCTCTAAAAACTTGTTAGGTTGTGTTAATGTGCTAGTGTGATGTCTGAGGGCGTGTTATCGAATGTGTGGACCTTGTTTACATATGTTTAGTGTTTCGAAAGCAACCAAAGTACATGCAAAATTCCGACAGTTTTTTTTTTCTTTTTTTGGTTGGTCTGGCGTTTCATGGGGGCTTTGCTTGTATATGAAGACTGGATTGCACATGTGTCTATGTGGGTTGCGGGCTGGGCAAACGTACATTTTTAAACACTTCTTTTATGTAAGCATATGTGTTGATGTTATAAACTTTTAAAGTGATAAATTTTTTAAAAGTTTTCTTCTTCTTGCATAAACTCCAGCAAAGTTTGGTTAAAGTTTTTTGCGCCTATTTTCCCCTCATGCTTTTATCCTTTTCTCTTGGATCCTTGATATACTCGTAGTTATGTAGCTTTTAATTGTGAAGATATTTTAAATATTATGTGATTATGGCGCTGCCTATATAACCATGCGATCAAAGCTGTTATTTAATGGACTTTTAATTAATTTTCTTTAATTGTCTCTGCTTTCATTTATTTGCTGCGTACACGATAAGGATATTATTATCAATACATTCATTACTTGTCTTTGAAGTCTATTTTATTCTATATGGATATATGATTGCTAACGTAACCATGCAGGCGTGTACAAGTCTGTAAAAAGCAGGTTTCTCTTGCTTTTTTATTTGTACAAAAGCAATTTTTTCATTTTACTTTAACTTAACTCTTTAAGTATCGAATTCAACAACGAAGCCGCTTTGAAAAACATTTATTGATTCATTTACTTATGCTCGCAATATTCAAATTATACGGTATTTGAAAGGGGGCTTTATTGACTAACATCTTAAGAGATAAACTCTTTGTAGTCTTTAAAGGAATTTAAGCTTGAAAAGTAATCACTTGTGCTTCAAACGAACCGTCTTGTGACTCCTACGTCCCATCATTTTTAATTGTTTGTTTCGTTATTTAGTGTCAGAAGCAGTATTGCTGTGTTTATTTATACAGCTACGTTTAGGCGTTACATTGAAGGGCGCTCCTGCCATCGATGTTCAGCGCTTTGAGAATTGCTTTAAAAAAGATTCCCTTCTAAAATTGTGTCACTCAAAAACAAGCAACATTTCGATGTAAATTAAATCAACGCCATAGTTCAGTAATATTCTTATGCATGTAACTGAGGGAAATAGCGAAGACTTTGGGCATATGGAGGGGAAATCTACTACACTTTGCATTTTTTAAGAAATTCGATTTTCAAAGTCTAGTTATTCCTAATGATATTCACTTAAAACATCTTCAGCAACGCTACATGCAACCTTTTTTGAAATAAACCTAAAAGTTTCATCTTAAAAAAAAAGAAAAAGAAATGTTGAAGAAGCATTGCCGCTCAAGCGTGGGAAGCCAATACACCTGAACGAAAAACACTTCCAGAATTGGCCAATTGCAATGGAATACCTTTCTTCAGTGCAGAATAATCCGGAAACCACTTTTTGAGTTACATCTGAAAATGCTTCCGGTAGTGGCTCCTATTTTACTATACGTATTTCTTCGCAGGTATTTCTATTTCCATTCTATGTAGTTTCTTTGTTTTCATACATCAATAAAAGATCAACATATGGGGGTTTTATGAGAGTCTATTCCACCTTTGTTAGTAAGAATCATCCCTTAACTTCTTTCTACCTTTAGGGAAAATATAACTGCGAGTTGAAGCTTGAACTTATTCTTAATTCAACAGGTAATGTGGTAAATGTAACTAGAGCGCTGCTATAATAACGTCAGATACATAGACTTTACTGGTTTTAAGTGCCCATGTGATTCAAGCTCACCCGTTACAAGATCTTAATGAAGTTATAGCTGACCTTTTCAATACATGCCAATATCTGAACGGAATTCAAGTTGACCGATGACTCTTTCCAAGTATAAAATTCAACACCAGCTGCCTTAAGGAATAACATGTTCGTCGATCATTTGCGCATATACAGCAAGATAAGCACATGTTCATCTCTGTTGAACTGCTTTGCATCGCAGACTATGGCAAATATATGTGACAACCCTTACCGAGTATGAATTCGTTCGTTGAGTTTTATAATAAAAAAAGGTTTAGTCAACCGTACTACGAGTAAACGAGTATTCACTTATTGAAGGAGATCATAATTTTAAAGGTATGCAAGTTTGTCTTCCTAAGAAGGTACGTTAGGCATTAAAGAAATCGATTCGACGTTTGTATACTTTTATAAATAATCGATTTTTATAAAAAGCCAAGCAAATGTTAACCTTTAATCTTCCGTCATTCACCACCGGATAAAACAAGAACTGTTCATTTACGTCAATTCGTTTTTTTGGTTTTTCATTTACCTATGGCCAGTGGAACTTTAGCAATATTTCCATAATAATTTATAA
>CCAG010003638.1:0-33164 GCA_001077435.1 Glossina morsitans morsitans | reverse complement strand
ATAAGCATTACCCATAAAGCATTTCTGGTCTGGTAAATATGCATTTGCATTGCAGTATACTTTTAGGTTATTGAGGCTTTTTTTTTTCCTTCCTTTTTTTTTTTTTCCTGTTATGAACCGCAATTAATTTATTTGAGTTCAAATTACTGGATTTGTGAATTTAAAAGTCGATTCTATATTTTTGCTATCCTCAAGCAATTTTATCGAAACGAATTTTCATTTTCTAATTTTGATATCACATATCGGGATCTGCGGTGAGTACGAAATTGAATTGAAGGCTTCCCTAAATTTTTTCGTCGATCAGCCCAACATTAATTCATTATCATTCAAGTAACTTGACAAATAATCTAATGGTAACATGTATATATGTATATATGTAATATAGTCAGCAATTATTTGGGCGTCACTTTTGAAAAGAGAAAAACTTTTTTAATTCACTTTTCAGAAATGTGTCCTTTGATCCGTTTTGGTCATTTGATCAGTGATAATACATGGTTGGGCAGATGGACAGATAGACATATTCAAATCGACTCAGAATCTCTCTTTCACTGAAACTTTCTTCTGACTGTTGCACAAGTCTTGACAAAATTTGACAAATATCCCCTTCATGCTTCAGTGGTGAATAGGAAAACAATCTATGCGAAATGAAATTAATGGACTAAATTAGGCTAACGTGAAGAAAATTCTGATTCTTATACGGAGCCGTATTAACGCAACTGTGCTAAAGATTTCAGCGGTATCATGATACCCTATACTACGTGTCATACGGGGTATATTAAATTTGTCCGGACGTATGTCACACCCAGAAGGACCTGAGACAGACCCCCCCTTTATCAAACTGATTGATTAAGAAAATTTTTCGGAATCGATGTAATCATATCCGTCCGTCTGTCCGCCTTATGTCTGTCCATGTATTATTGTGCTCAAGCTGCAGGTCGCAATATTTGAGATATTGTGATGAATTACGATATAGAGACGTACTTTGGCCCAAGGACGAACGCCATTGAAAATGGTTTGGATTGGTACAATTTCCGACCGCTCCCCATTCTGAAAGTAGTTATAGGGAAAAAATTGCAATTTTTAAAGTTTCTCGGCAAAAGTGGCTGAGTAGTAAGTAGTGTCTTGGCCTGCGGAACTGAAGCTTTATAAGGTAAAAAAGTCGAATTTTCAATATTTGATGGTTGGTGAAATATAAACCCTTTTTATAATAAAGATGTGTTTATGATAATAATTTGACATAAATATTCAGCGGGCCACATGGGTCTATTTCTTGGAACTCACTCCATATAAGAGTTCTTATGATTAGTGAGCCCTTCAGAAAAAGTTTTAATTTTTATTATTTTATGATGAAATTTGGTTCATAGCAGCAATATAGGGAAAAAAAATTAACAATAGGGAATTTGAATAACGTAGGTCTATTTTTTAGACCTTAACATATATAAAGATTATCATCACAAGCAAGCCCTTCTATAGAGGGGAAGTCAAATTTCTAAATTTTCTATGACGGAAGCTGCTGAAAAAGAATAAAATTTTTACGAAGTAAATTAACGTTGCGAAATTTAGATCACGCCGCGTGATTTGCTGGACATCTCCCAATATGGGGGCTTTCATGCAAAAGCAAGTCTTTGCATGAAAATACTGTATGATATTTCGTGTGTCGTTGCCAAAACAAGCGAGTAACTGTACTAGGCGAGGTAGTGTAGGGTATATAAAGATCAGCCTTGCCCGACTGTAATGTTCTTACCTGCTTTTAGACTAACGATGATGGATATAAAAGATTCGGTCGCAGCCGAATATTATTATCTTACTTGTACTTAAGTGTTCTTTTAATTCAATGCAAAACAAAAAATCTTAATATTAATGAAATTATTTGAGATGGATTGTGTTATATACATATATACATTTTCCATCACATAATGTATGTGAGTTTTTTGCTTTGTTGTTATACGAAATATATCGCACGAGCAAAGAAGCATTCATTTTGCATTTTCAACTTTTTTGTATTAATTGAACATGAAAAAGCTTTTTCTAGAGCTGTCACAACTGTACGGGCTAAGCCTATTTACTCCGTCTGTGACATCTCCTGACGCGTAAATGAGAAAAAAAAAAAAAAACACAAAAACCCACAAAAAACGAATACTTTTATTTCATTTCAATGTGTGCTGTGGAAACAATTGAATTATATAAGTGTGTGGTCACCTGCATTTTAAATGTCAAATAAGTAAATAATGTGTAATGCGATATATATATATACATATGGCGAAAACGAAAACAAAACACGGTCAACATTTATTCTTTACTATCTGTACGGACATTAATTTTTAACAGTCATTACAATAAAAAATGAATAAATTATTTTCATCTATATATATATATATATATATATATATATATATACGCATATGTATGCGATCAACGACAATTGATAAAATTAAACAAAACTTTTCCAATAATTTCTATATTGAATTATTTAATACAAAAAATGTTATTTCAATTTGAATTTATTTACTAAAAAATAACGCGAATTAATTTTCAAATGATAGCAGGAAAGCTTAAGATCGAACTTGAGGAGGAGAGGAAGAATGTAAAGAAGATGGAATTCATCAACCAGTTATTGACAGGAATTTGTTCACTTCAATATGTCAAATATTTATACACAGGGCAAGGAGACGAAGATCCTCCACTTAAGATGTACAAGCGGGAATCGCTCGGAATGCAATTGCTCTTTGCGTTCGAACCCATATTACAATTTTGGACGAATGAAATAAATTGTTAGACTAAAAGAAAAAGACATTGTTGCACTAGCAACACAAGCTCAATATCAGAATCTAACCTATAAAAAAGTACATTGGATATTGGGTCTAGCAGTTTTAATAAAGTCATATATTGTCTTGCTATTCCGTTCTGTAGCTTATTTTAGAATGTCCACATAGGATTAGTCGCTGCGAATGCACTACTTCTCGCCAAGGATAAGTTAAGACAGTCACCGAGAATGTGCTTTATAGTGAGAATTTGTCTGCAATTGCAGATTGGGGAGGAAGACTTCTTTAGGATGCATTGGTGAGTTGCAATTGTATGGCCAAAGCGAATTCTCGAATATGTTTGCATCATCGATTTTCTCAACATTTGTTGGATATAAAGATGGAATTGATTCAGGATTAATAAAAGAAGAAGAAGAAGAAGAAGAGTAGTGCTGATGATGGTATTGTGGATTTCCTTCTGTAATTTTCTCTTTAACTTTTCTTCCTATGTATCTTTCAACATTCAACTTTTCCATGACATTATCCATAATTAGAGGTAGAGAAGCAGCATACTTCATCGCTCGATCAGTTTGCTCATTTCCAATAAACCGATATGACTCGATACCCGAAGCATTTTAATATTTTCGCCGGTTGTTTAACCGATATTCTTCAATTTGTTGATGGTGCTCCAAGGTGCTCTCGAAGTCGAAGGATTCCGTATAGTTTTTAATACAGACAAACTGACAGTAACAATGACGGTTTTGAGTTTGTCTTTATAGGAAAAAGGTTCGCCGCGTGAAGGATAGCTCTGGCTTCAGTTGTGAAAGTTGAAGCACATGTGCTTGAGAAGAACCTCTCCTGGAGCATCTGCCAGACTAGAAGATTTTGAGCCATCTGTTTATAAAAGATTCCAACCGTTACTCTCCAGTACTTGGATAAAAACCAAATTAACACCTGCTCTAACTTTTAGATTTTTGGATAGATTTTGCTTGAACAGAGAAAAAAAATCAACAGACAGACAAACAGGCTTAGATCTAAATCAGAAATATTTTCTCAAAATGATCGATATAATAAAAGATGGATCTATCTTAAACCTTTCTGGGTGTCACATGCGTCCACACGTCCACCCGATCCGATGAAGCATCTTCAATAGCGTTCGCTCTTGG
The DNA here is from genome assembly GCA_001077435.1 of Glossina morsitans morsitans. Taxonomy (NCBI): domain Eukaryota; kingdom Metazoa; phylum Arthropoda; class Insecta; order Diptera; family Glossinidae; genus Glossina; species Glossina morsitans. The sequence goes on along the minus strand of CCAG010003638.1, from coordinate 29,257 downwards.
GCCATAACAAGTTATTGTACCACATTTTTACCAAAAAACAAGACGTACAGATGGACAGGCAAGCTGAAATCGATACAAAAAGTGATTCCGAATTACACGATATAATAAAAACGGATCTATCGCAAGTCCTTCAGAGTGTTGCGCAAACGTAATATATCCTTGTACTGCAAATGCTATAGGATGTTATAAATGCGATTGTATTAGAAAGAAGAAGAAAATAAGAGAATAAAAAGGGTTTATCGCGTAAAGGAAATATTTGAGAGAAATCATTTTTGGATGCGTGAAAAGCAATTGCGTCGTGAAGTTCTTCATTTCGGAAATATCGATGATAGTAAATCAGAAGTGGATTCGATTTCCTGACTTTGAGTTTATTAAGTCAAAGAAATATAAATTTGCTGGTCTGCGACATCGGATTTGCACGCTCCAGCGTGAAAATCTTTACTCTCCACGTATCTCTATGATGAGTCGTAGTTAATACTTGTATTCCTTCCCAATAAAAAACGTGTACGTAGTTTATAGAGTGAACGATAATTGTTTGTAAAAACAATCCAGATGAGCTGACATGTTTACAACTAACCTAACAAGGGTGTGTGTGTTCGATGAAGAGGGAAATTTATCGAGAGACGAAACAGCTTCAGGCCGGAGATGCTATTTTTATTAAAAGGTATTGCAAAAAAATCTATTGTCATATGCTTTTTTGTTTTTCTTTGCTTGTTTCGTATCGAGGAAGTTAGCCGACTTTAGTTTGCTTTCGCGTCCATATATAAGATTCTCTTTCTCCTCTTTAACGCAGGAGAAAAATTTAAAAAGAAAAAAAAAAGGAAAAATGCTATCACGTTATCTACCATTCTTAACACGAACATTTGTATGTATTTGTATTGTAATTATGAATATTGGTAAAGCAAACGTTCTTTCTGCCCTATTTACTTAATTTGCGTCTTTTTTTTTTTTTTTTTTTTGCTTTTTTCTCGTGGCTTAAGCCACGCTATACTTATTAAGCTAACGATCATTGTTAAGTGCTTAGCACATTAAATACTCACATGTATGTATGTATGTATGTATGATATATAAAACAAATATTTAAAGCATTTTATGTAAATATTTGAACGAACCGTTAAACAAATTTAAGGTAGAATTGAAAAAATTGAGATCGAACCAATTAGTTCATTACATTAGCCATATATCGCACGTACACGCACGCACGCACACACACATACACACACGCACAGAGAGAGAGAGAGAGAGAGAGAGAGAGAGAGTGGCGGATTTACACATTTACATTTTAGCAAAACAAATTATTAGCAAAACAACACTCGTCTACTTGTTATAGTTGATGTTATGGTGTGACGTATCAACTTATCTTCACGTTAATTAATCGACCATTAGAAAAAGTCTACCTATAAATTATTGGTAAATACTGCAATACATGTAATTAACATGTGCTTGTCAAAATATTGACAATTAATACACAATAAAACCTACAAGTTTTCTCTAGTATAGGAGAAGATTATCAGTTCGAAATTATCAGTCATGGAAACCAAGTAAGACGTAGACAGTTCGAGTACCAAGATCTATGAAGACTGAGCAGAAGTTGAATGAAAACTACTTTAAAATGCTATAAACTATGCGTGTGTGTGTGTGTGTATCTGTTGTAAATAGGGCAGATAGGCTAGTGACGTGAAATTTCACATACATCGTTCTAAATTTCCTTTCGCGTCAACGATCTAAAAAAAAATTTCCTTCAATCTACTTAGATGCACGTTCTTGCAGTATTTATCGTATTGACAGGTAGATAGTGGGATATGTAATTGTTTTAATTCTACCCTAAATTTTAACTAAGTTATATAGGAACAATGAGCGCTTAGAAGGTTTTTTCTATACCCATCACCTCAGGATGAGGGGTGTATTCGGTTTGTCAAAACGTTTGCAACACCCAAATGGAAACTTCAGATAAGCTTCCCATAAAGCATATATATATTCTTGCCGAGCATCAAATTCTAAATCATGTTCATCTGTCCGTCTATCTAACGCCTGTTGTAAACCTTCTCCTCACTGCAAAAATAAAGCTATCAACATCAAATTTGGCAGAAACATTAGAAGTTCTTGCGCAAAGGTTGGTATGGAAAATGGGCAAAATATGTCGGAGCACACGCCTACGGTATCATGTAAATTGAGCACATCTCTGTTTTACAAAAGCAATAAAAAATTGGTTTTTCGCTCACTATTGATAATCTAGAGCGGATAAAGCTACAAAAACTCGAACGTGTCTTGTATGGGTAATGCTGTAGTACCTGTACGAAAATTGAAAAAATTGACCATGCCTACCCAATATTGTAGTGTATTAAAATTTAATTATTTTTTTCAATACTTTTATAACAAGCTTCGAAAACCCCATCAAGCATATAAATTCTTTGCCACTTACAAACTCGGAATGTCGTTTAACATGTTTGTCTGTCCATCCATCATCCAGCTGTGTAGTATATGCGGTAAACACTCTCTCGTTAGCGAAAATGAAGATACCGCTCACAAATTTGCACAAAAATTTGGAAGTGACCTAAACTTTTCGAAAGGCCACGCCTACGATGTCCACACACCTATATGGAAAAAGCTTTTATTGCGAAAATAAAAGGAAATCAACCATGCCCACTCCATATTGTAGAGCATGAAAATTTACATATTTTACTTTTTCGTCTTTTTACGATATAACGGTGATGGGATGGGATAAAGGATTCGATCACAATCGAGTATAATTTTCTGATTTGTTTTATTTCAAGACGATAACTACTTCAAAATATCTGCATTAACATCCAGTTATTGAATTTAGTTTATGCAAGCGTGGAAGCGTCAATATTTAATATATGGCCGAGAATATGGAATGTGTAGAAAGCGCCCCCTCAATCGAATATTTGGCCCCAATGGCGCGGACAACTAATGCATATAAATTAAGTCAATTACAAAAGCTCTCGCACATATCCTTCTCTTCGCTTAATCCAAGTCAGTATCCCACTGCCATTATGAATGGAACGCACCTCCACAAGACGATGTCAAATGCATGCTGACGAAGAGACGATTATACAACAATCTATGTGATGTTAAAAAATTAAGACAAAGAAAAAAAAAAAAAAAAAAACAGACATTACAACATAATCTTGATACAAACAACCGAAGGCAAGGCACTTTCATGGCAAATAAGAAGCACTTATGGAGGATCAGAACTTCTTTCTTTTTTATATCCACCACCAAAGGAGGAGATAGTGTATGCATTTTATCAAAAAAAAGTTTGCAATACCCACAAAGTCGCTTCATAGATCGTGCAAAGTACATCATATGCTCCCGTCAAGTGTTTATATGTGCAATGCATTGTTTTGAGTATTAGCTTAAGGAAGGAATTTTTTTTTTTTTTTTTTTTGTATATTTGTTTTGTTATGCTGTGTGTGTGTGTGTGTGTGTGTGTGTGTGTGTGCGAATATATTATATTCAATTTCAGTTTTTTTTTTTATTTCGTAACTACAAAGCTTACAAAAGTCAAATCCTTACGTACTGACACAATTTAAATATTTTACAATGTGCGAGTGCGATGGCGTTAATATTTAGATTATACTTAAGTAATTAAGTAAGCTCGCTGTAACCCTGTTACAATGCTTGTAAAGAAAAGAAAAAATAAAACTTGTTTTAAATAAGAGATCAATATGTCAACATTTGTGCTCATAGATTATTCAAGATAATTAATCTTTGCTTAAAGAGACTCACACATGTGTTAAGAGTTCTAAGAGTTAAGATATAGGGCAAATTGTTCCGGCAACGAGCGCAGCGTCATTACGAAGGGAATGACTATTTGCGGGATTCCTGCTAGATCCGTCAAATTGAAATCGTCCTTAAAGGAACGGTCGGACCGGATGACACTTAATAACTTTAAACGAGACGAGAATTTTAAGAATGTTCGGACATGATCTCTGAGACGGATATTGTAGATAAACCGACCGACCGACCGAGCGACCGACCGACCGACTTATGAAAGGCTCGTTTTAGTTTAGCATAATAGTAAAGAGGACATCCGGCGACCATTTCAGCACAGTAATTAATATGTGATATGTGTTAATGTGTGTGTGTGTGTGTGAGCAAGTGAGCAAGTGCTATTTGATAGATAAACATTACGATTGTAGCGTCTTCGCAAGGTCAGACAGACAAACTTTTGCATTAATATTATCCCTGTGTACGGGTAAAGCTTAGTTTATATTCTTAATTTGTTTATTGTAATGGAAGAAAACTTATTCCGTATATACTTCGTGGAACACAATTGTGTTTGCAAAAGTGAAACTTAATATTATTTCCTATAATGTTAAGTGATAATATTATGTAATTAATACGATATTATGTTGCCCTTATGGACAAGGACTTGTTGTACTCTGCGTGATGTAGAACCCACCAAATTTCTTAAAGTGGTCATATCAGCTTTCTTCCATTCCGTCAATATATCAAGTTTAAATTTCTTAAGCCTAGACATGGAACATATCTGGGTGCAAAGTATTCTCCAAAGGTTCTCGATCGTGTTTGAGGTCGGGACTGATAACTGGCCATCCCAGTAATGGTATATTGTGTAATTGAAAAAAAACCTTTGCGAACTATGCGGCATGGATGAATAGCTCTCCCATATAATCTATTAAATTATTCTCTAACAAGTCACCATATGCCTGTGCGTCCATTTTGTTGGATATAGGGCATACTTTTGACTCTCCTCATACTCCAAATGCAGCCCATACCCTAAGAGATGCACCGTCAGATGAGGATATCGCACATCCTTCCAACATTTATGGTGACCGCCAAGTTCGTCGAAATTAAACTTTTTCGCGTGGTTTCGAAAATATTGCGTTCACAACTCCTTAAGGAATTGCTGCACATGCCCTCTTATTACATTTAAACCTAATTCTATCCTTCTTTACCTGCAACTAATATTTTCATGAGTTGCTAAATGTCGAATATGACGTTTGGTCCTCTGATCTATGATTCGGATGCGTTTACTGCACTTAATACAACCATAATCGCCAGAGTCTTTCAGATAATTCCAGATCGTATTGCGGTGCCGATTAATCACATCTCCTACCCCGTCTATTTTGTTACCAGCAAGTCGTATTCCTTACATTTTCTCGCGCTACTGATCTAAGAGTTCACTTTCACGTGGCACTTGGAACTAGCAACAAAACTATGAACACAATCATTTCCTTAAGATATATTGATAATGCCTTACTGACTTACCTGTTAAACTGTTCGCTATTCAGCGGCAGAAGCTCGAATAATGAGAATTGTACTCGTAATTATTTTTTATCGAATTGAAAGTTTAGTTCGATAATCACAGGCAATAGGACGACAGGTAAAAACGGAACGAAGGAGGAAGTATGTATGAAATAAATGAAACTTTATTTGCATATGGAATAAATTTGTCAGAGGTATGTATTCTTATGGAAATATATGCGTCCGTCCGTCCGTTTATGTAATATTTGGCGTTAACATAGTCTTGGTCGCAAAAATGCAGTTAGCGGCCTACAAATTTGGAAAGCACATTGGGAATTCTTTCGTGCATCTGGTTATTGAAAACACGCCAATCATTCAAAGTGACAACGTCTCTAAGTTGTCGAAAGCAAAAAAAAAAAAAACAAGTCTGTTTTTCTCACTGCTTATAAACTACATAACAGATACAATGATAAAACCTTCCACGTGTATTCTATGAATGTTAGAGAGTATCGAAAATTAATTTTCTTTAAATTTTTTTTCACTTAGAGAGATTTCGGTCGAACACAATTTTCTTGTTCCTTTTGCCACGCATTACATTTTTTCTGTATATATTATACTCTTTGCTTTGTAGCATTAGAAAATGCGTATTGTAAGGCAGCGTTTGAAAGTATATAAAAAAACAACAGCGGCCTGTTCGCTTCTAACAACAATACATACATACATTTTGGTTCATGGAGCATAATTTGTCTTTGGGTTAGTACTTGAAGTCTTAATTAACCAATACGATATTAAACACTGTTGATAGGACAGCAGTCGAACTCAAAAAAATCTTGCTTCGCTTTAATATATTCAGACGTACTTCGGCGTTGCGAAAGCAAGCCGCAGAATGGACGAATCGAAACTATTTAGCCCCGTAGCAGCCATACCAACCAAGATTATCAAAATTGCCAGAGATATTACTTTTTCATTCAAAACGGTTTTTGAAAATAAATAAATTTTAAACATTTTAAACAATAACAAGCATGACCAGTAACGGAGAATACGTCACGCACTATCACGAATTATGAAAATCGCCTCCTTGACGCCATAAGTCGGCGTTAACCGGCCGGCATAAGCTTATCGTGCATACCGTAAGCGTGAAAACGCGTCTTAACCAATTACGGTTATTTATCACATGCTACATATGTTAGCACACTATTCCCATATTATCTAATGTGATTAGAGGAGACGACATTGATATTACATCATCGTATTTTAGCTTGACAACAAGCTCTATACGAAATTCTTAATATGTATATACGTATATATGTATATATAAATAAATAAATATATTTGAAATGTGATTTTTTTTTTTTTTTTTTTGTTAAATAGTTTTCTCATAATTCCATAAAGACGAGCATATTTTATTTTCAAACCTTATTCAAACCTGTTATAAAATATTTCAATCAAAATGTGTATAATGAATAAATGAATGACAATGATGCCATCTTTGAACTGACACTGAACAGTCAATTCGGCCACAATATAAAAGTAACATCTTGAAGATGTTTATAAATTGCTCTTCTTGTTATATATGTTCAAAAACGAATAAATTCAACTAAAACTTTAATACCGATCGTGTCAATGAACTTTTTAAAACAAAACCTGAGAATATAATAGTAATAATAAAAAAATAAAAAATATATATATATATACAAAAAACTGACAAAACAACAATAATAATAATGGTATCATTAACAGCAACATCAATACAATGCTTTTTAAAGCCGGCTTCAAGATATATGTAAAAAAAAGCAAAAAGAAGAAGAAGAAGAAGAAAAATAGTGTTGGAAGACATAAACATGCAAATCCATAAAGTGGATTTATTTATAGGTAGCTACTTGGCTGGCATCTACTATTGTGCTAGCATCATATATAGTGAAGGGCAAAACATGAAAACCGAACTGAATGAATTTGCATTGATACGCGCTGGTTATTTATATGATTAGAAAACGTTCTTTCTCTCGAACATTAAATTTACGTTATATGCTCGTACGCAAATGAATTTTCGGTTTGTATGAATTTTGTTCCCTCTTTAGGGAGTTCTTTTTCATATATTCAAACACGCATATATATATATATATATATATATATACATATGTATACACACACATACAAGCACGCGCGCACTTATATATATATATATATATATATATACATATTAAAAAAGTACACGTACGCCCTCGGAACATGAATTGTCTTCAATGCTAATAATTTTTTGAAACAAAGATAAAACTTTCACAAAAAAAAAAAAACAAAAAAAAGCATATGCTGCTGCGCTCTTTTTAAAAGCGCAGTTCATTTATCAGTTGCGTTCGATATCGTGCAATGACTTGCACAACGCAGTGAATTTATGTTTATTTAACTCTTCATTCTTCTCGTAAATTTTGTGATGACTTCAGCAAGAGTTAAAGAAAAAAAAAAAAAAGAATTGATTGCTTTAATTTTGATTTTTATCAACTGCAGGAGCACCGCATTCGAATTCCATTAACAATAAGAAATTGTCGTGATTTTTATTAAAAAGGAGATGAATAAATGCAATTATTTTATGTACGCAAACACATACATACGTATATATATATACATATATGTAAAGACAGTAGGTGCAGCAGAACAGTGATAAATTTGAAATTTGAATGGCTGGCTTTGCGTTTCAATTTTCACGCAGATCCAGTCAATAATAATTCTCACATAAAAGTTCTCCGTCTTAAAGTGAAAATAAATCCTCTTCAAAGAACGAAGATATTTGGCATAATGTCAAGCAGATGCCACATCCCCTCAATCGCATTAATTTCTTCTTTTTTTTTCTCTGTATTAATATTGCAGCTTATGCTCTTTAATTTTCTGTTTTCTTATATTTAACCAACCATTCAGATTACATTTCCTGTGTGATCAGGTACGATTGCACAGGCACCAGGAGGGTTGAAAAAGAGAACGGTTTTTGTATACGTCCGACTTGAACAGGGAAGAGTCCGGAACGAATGGAACGACCATTACAAGTAGATTGTTCCAAGGGCGGGCGGTGCAATTAAAAAAACAACAAATCACGCTAGCATATTACGCAGTACGCGGACAACTCCAATATAGTTGCGCTGAAACGCTGAGAAAACCGAATTAACCTGTTGAAGAATTTTATCCGTGGACAAGTATCGGTTACTCCTCTGTGAAACATACTCGCAACACAAGCCACATTGCCCCGATGGCCAAAAATATCCAGTATATTCCTCACACTCTCATTACCTACGAATACCTGCGGTCGACGCTGCACTCGAAGCTCTCAAAGCTCTTCCCCATACTTCACAAACTAAACTTGGCAGAATATAGGCGACGTACATGGTGCACTGCTATCGATTGCAGTGAAGTATTTTTGATATCGCTTTGAAAAGTGTGCAAAGCATATTATTTCGTATTTTCGTACTCAGAATATTAAGAGCTACCGATTCTACATTGACAGCGCCCAAAGGAGGACAATGCTCATTCCTTTTTCTCTGTGATGAGAAACTACATTACTTTCTATTGGCTTTAAAGTTTACCCGAACCCGTGCAGATATTTTTATGAGATTTCGATTACATGTCTCACTCAGCATGCAAATGCTGATTGCCCATAATTTCCAAAATTACCATAAACACACTACCAATAATAGCCTTTCTTTTCGATAGCTTCAGGCAACCTGCCGAGTCTTTGCATTGATCCACAGTTGCATCGAGATTCTGTCTGTTTTTTATTTCAATATGCTTTACCGTTATTAACTCTCTCGGAAAGGGGTCCAATTTTTGGTTATATCTAATGAGATTCTTATAAATGTTATAGAAATCTTTTTCTCTTCAGCAATTCATATGAAACTCAATATTTAAGCAGCTAAAAAGTTTACGACGAACCCCTTAGCAATTTCTTCATTTACTAAGCGCGAATTATTCCGTAACATGAATGAAAAAGCATCATTATCTAATATAGAACGCAAAACGTGCCAGATGTTTTTAGTAGAGCACAACATTATTTCTTGACAGATTCCTCCTATATTTAGAAAGTGTTTTTCAAATCAATCGCATTGCTATGTTTAAACTTTGAAGAGAAACAATATGTTAGCCGCGAAGCATTTGAAAATAAGTGCCCTTCTAAGTTCAGTAAAGACTGAATATAGTTTTTTTGGGATTGAAGAAAAATTCCAAAACGAACTTTTTTCATATGAAAGAGATTTGCTTTCTACATTTGAGCAGCGGAAAACGCATTCCAATGATAAGGGCTGAATCTAAATTACAAATCAAATCTTTATACGCTCTTTTCAAACTGAAACATTTAATTTTTTAAAACTTTTTCGCAAGCTATGATCGCATGATCATAGTTCTCGATGAACTTTCATTCTCAAAAAGGAAAACTTAAAAGCATTAATTGTTAAAGGACAGGGTTGTTAGTAAATGTAAAAAGAAATTAGATAAAATAATATAGGATCTGATTACGTTGCGCTTTACTTACCTAATTGACTTAATATGTAGTGCTTTCCTTACGTGAAGTTAAAAAAGGGCATCAAACGAATTATATTTATGATCCGAAAAAAAATATGTTAATGCTTTTTTAGAAAATTAATTCCAAGCAATATTGTTATGTATGCCGAACATGATCTTCGATCCCTTTTATATGCGGAAACCAACAGCTATAAAAATTTATCTCAGACAAATCTTCGTATTTTCAACTATAAGTGCCTTCATTAATTTCTAAAAGAATATTAAGTTTTTCTACAAAAAATTATAAAAATAATAACTGTTTATAACTACTAAGAATGTCTTATTCGCATGCATCCTCGCTTTATAAAGATGCCTAAGACTCACTATATCAAGAAAGTGTCAATTGTTACCGAGATTGCTTCATCACATTGAGTAGCAGCTGAGAGTTGAAATATTATATAGAAAAAATATTTTTAAATAAAGAAGTATTCACTCTTCTTCTCCTAGTTTTCGTTCAGAGTCTTCAGCCATAACGAGCCAAAAGTCAAAAGATTATCATCTATTTCAGATGAATGGCGGGTTTGTTAAGCGACTATACACCACATGCTTATTGCTTTTAAAAAGGCAAACGACCGTACGTTGTTTATTTTGGAACTGGATGTAAATATAACCTAAATCGATCTGAAGCTGCAAGCAAACTACCTTCTACGCCTAATAAAGAAGTTTTATTCAATTTTTTTGGGTCTTCTTCTCTTCTACTTAAGGGACTAGAAGATTTTGTGCATAAGCAGTATATCGCTAATGCAGTACCAGCGAACTTTAAAAAGGCAATGGTTCAAGAAGTAAGTTGTCTTCCAAATTCTAATCGTGATGTTGCTGGTATAAATAAATTTTGAATGCCTACTAAGAAAATTGAGATTGCTTTTCCATTTTTTATACTTGAGGGTAAAATGAAATCCTTAAACTAATTAACTAGTTTCAATATCATTTCTCTGGCCATCGAAACACTATAAATTCACAGAACCACAAAATGCGGAAATGTAAACAAAAAAAGTCCTCTTCTTGATGGAAACATTCATTACATCAGACTTCAGATAACTGAGATATAGGACAGCAGTTTAACTTTTGATTTTCCGCATCAGATTTATACTGACCAACTGACATTTGGCAGGATTAGACACTAAATCACAACATGTTTTGTTCTAAAGTGATAAACATCCAGTGTATCAAATGGAAAATGGTTACGACACGCCGCTGGACAGAATTTTTTTCAAAGAAAATAGAAAAGACCGAATATTTGAAAATCTTTTGTCATTAACCGACATTCCATGGAAAATATATACCTGAAATTTTACAAAAATACCGTTGTAAATGAAATTAATTCCAATTAGCTGACACGTTCACAAATAACAAAAAACCACGTATTTCCTATGATTCGGGTCAATGTTGCGCTTTAAAAAGTGTTTTCATGAATGGATTTCTTCATATGTTTACATCAAATGTTCACTTTGAGCATAAGAAAGTCAGACTTAAATTCCTAAGTACTTTTTCGTAAGCGATAACCTTGTCCTTGTTGCAAAATAAGAAGAAATAGCGTACAGTTTTTGTGCTGACAATTGACAACACGGCCCCACTTTAGACCATAAACATATGTCAAATGTCAAAACTTGTAAAATATAATAACAAAATGAATTTATTGCACATATTTTTTCTCATTATCCTTATGGACTATTAATTATTTACCTACCAAAGTATAAATTCATTCAAAAGTGACTTTACACAAACAGCTGATTTTCATTTAAGGCATTTTCTTTAAATGTACGTACTTTTGCTTATCCGTCATTCTTTTTAACGTTCACGTCTCAATCACACATGTTGCATCTTTACATGCTTTTTTATTCCTATTATGCGCAATTTTTGTATGATTTTATATGATATTTGTGGATAATAACACATAATTTATAATATATTTTTAATGTCCTTTATAAGCTGCAATAATTTAGCGCACCACATTCATACAAACAAACATGTTTATAGAAAAAAAATAATACGTCACACCTGCAACGAGCTACAAAACGTATACCGAACTGACCGAACTGCTTGATTCCGTATTTGTCAAATAACTGAAAAATAACTGTTCTTTGTTAATTTTTCTCTTATCACTTTGTTTTCCTTTCGCTAGAGTTGCTCTATAACGTAAACTTTATGAAAGTAGGTATAACGAACTCTAATGAAGGTATTAAAATCTCTGCTAAGAATTTTATACGACAGCATAGGGGAAAATTTAATAAACATCTTTTAAAATGACAGATGGATTTTGCAAATGAAGTGAAGTAACATCTCTTTTTCTAAGAGCGGAACATAGTTTCATTTAAAGACCAGACAGAAATTATAAAGTAAGATTATAAAAAGAAATTGCAAATTATCATTTTCATATCAACCTTAACCTATAATAAATGTAAGAGACATCTTTGCCACGTATCCAATTAGTGTAGAAGAAATACTTCTTATATGCTCAAGATTTTTTCTCATGATTACATGGAGAAAATTATGTTGCATTAAGTCATGTGCGTCCTGATAAATTGTTTTCATTTTTAAAAGCATTAGAACATTTTTATGGTAATATTCATTATTAAGTTTGAAATTATCTGATTAATAATACCATCTACTGAAAGCCTAATAATACTTTCCATATAAGTCGTATAATAGTCGTATATACACATAAGTTCACTATATAGTATGTATAAGAAGCAATTTTTGATATCTAATTTTATGCGTTTTCATTTCCATTCCATATCAATAGTTAATGCGAGTTGCATAGTGCATTTATAAAGAGAGAGAGTTACCAATAACTACAAAAAAAGACTACAAAAAACAACCAAAAGACCATACACAAAGTAAAACTTTAAGTATGTTTTTAAATTCACATCAAAACTGACAAAAAAAATTGTTAATTGTGTTAGAGAAATTATATGAAACTATGTAAAAAATTGATTGCTCAGAAGAATATAATAGAACGCTGTAAATTAAAAATTCCACAAACTATTAATTAATTTCGATTTTTGTTTTTTTTCACATATATAAACCTTCATAAATAACAATACAAATTATGGAGGCTTTACTGAAAAAATTGGAAGAAAATCAACAAATGACGGAAGCTGGTAACGGGGAGCCACCGAAACCTTCACCCGCAAAATATGTGTCGATGTTTCGCATCGATGGTAAACCAATACTGCCACCATTGGTAAGAAAAAATTAGTGAAGCGGAATAATTATTTAATAATCGTTTGTACATGTTTTTTAGATGACCTCGGAAAAGAGGAAACAAATGCACAAATATAAAGAAAAAGCTATTAGAGTGGAACAAGAGCTGATGGAGAGGCGGATGCAAAAATCAAAAAACAACGATGGAATAGATGATAAAGTTAGTGAGACTTCACGCTCTTCTGCTAATAATTGCAGTGGTAGTGTTTCTCAAAGATCTCAAGACTTTTGTGAAGTCAAGAGCAAGGAAACTGAAGAGTCATTGGCTTTATTGCAGAATCTTATGGAGGGGCAGGACGAAAATGAGATAAAGGAGATAAAGGGTGGATTAGAAGATAATTACCATTTCGTAAATAAAAAAGCTAACACAGATGATTGCAAGCTGAAAAAATTACAAAAATCTGAAACGTTGGTCTATGATAATAATGCTTCTGACGTTGTGGTGGCAAATGCACAGAAACGGACTTTAGGAGAGTGCAAAAGGCAACTTTTGGAATTGGAACGTAAGGCCAACATAAATTATTTGCAACCAAAGAAACCAAAATTTCTACTGCTGCCTAATAAGAATAAATCGTTGAATTCTAGCATACCTACCATATGTGTAAATCCTCCCACCCCTGTTGTAGACGTAGAAAGTGCAAATCAGCCAGGCATTGATAGGGAAAGCACTGATAGCCTTACAATTTCAGAAACTCCTCCAAAATCAACCGCGTATCCAGACGACTCCGATGAAAGTTTAAGCAGTCTATTAGTTAATTCAGGAAGTCAATCAACACATAGCAGCCCTAGAAATAAAGATGATTTGGACGATTTTAAAAAATCTAGTATTTCAGCTAAAATACAAAAATTTGAAGCCATAAGTGGTCAAAATTCTACGCCGACGTCATCTTTATCAACAACAACAACAACGACGACACCTAACAGTAGCCCTGAAAAAAACAATAGCTATGCAGAACCAATTACTGCATGTATGAGTCGTTCGGCGACCAGCCCATCACTTAAGCTCTTAACGGGTAACCGTTTACCAGGTAGTCCGCGTATTGGTCTTCAAATGGAAACAGAAGTAACACAACAAATTCCTCTTGTACGTTCTACCTCATTTACTTTGGAAGGACCATCAAAAGTTCTCATTGATCATATGCGCCAACAAAATCAAACCGTAGACGAAAATAATTTGCCTTCATCAAAAATGACCACAGCAGCCTTCACCTCAAACAAATCATATTACAGTCGAGCTACTAGTGACACAGTCGAATCAAAAGCTAAAAAGGTACATAAAGTTGAACCTAAAGCCTCGCGTTCCAAAGTTCAATTGAAAAATTCGTCAAGTAAATTGATTGCTTCAAGTACCTCTCCATACAATACATCCACCTCCTCCCACAACTATTGCCCTAACGTAAATAAAAATAAAAGGTCACCTTATGAGCCCGTACAATTAACAAAAAATTGTTCAACTAGTTTTCCGTCATCTCATAAATTCTCAATGCACTCGCGTAAAACGATGCCGCCGACGATAGCTGCAAGGAATCCAATAAAGTCTCGCAATTCAGCAACCGCAATACAAGCAGCTTTTCAGCAAAACTATGATAACAATCAGAAGCAAAAACCGCAAATATCAAATAATCAAGAGTTTCTGTCTAATATGGATATGGAACAAAAAGAGAAGTTCCTAAAACTTCTTGCTCAGCAAGAAGAAGAAAAACGCAAATTAGAACGTGCTTTTGAGCTACAACAGAAATTTTTGTTGGAACAATTAACCAAAGAAATGGCGGACACGCATATGCATTTACCTGTTTCTTCTTCTTCGGTTCCATCAAGTTTAATTAATCATCCTGAAAGCGCTCAATTAAATATTTCCGGATACTCTTTGAACTTTTCGCAATCCCAGTCGGGATATTCCAAAAATTCGTTGCAATCCACGCTTAGTTCACCAACTTTAAGTGTTAATAGTTCATTCGTTTCAATTTCGGGAATCCCTCCACCATCTAATACAACGCTTCCCGCATATAATACATCTAATTTATCGCCCACCCCGATTGTTGCTACGATTCCATTAAATTCGTTAGTGAACAACAAAACAGTGCCTTATAGCCGTAAATCTGGATGCAGCATTGCACCGATTGCAAATGCAATGAATAACACAGTTAAGAATCTTACACCACGGAGACGCCTATTTGCCCAAGACAGCAATACAATTACAACGCCCTCGCAAACTAATCCGTTAGTTTCCATTGCCAGTCTCCGCAAGCCAGAAAGTTTTAACACTGTCGAAAACAATATTGGTGCACACACCCGTGAAAGACGTGTAAGTTTTAATCTCAAATTTTTTGTTTAATTTCTCGAGATTAACTAGATACTCGTAATATAGTCAGACAAGTTAACTTTATCTTAATAATGTTACGAAGTTTATTTTCAAATCGTATCCGATAATGATCAGTTGGTAATGTCTGCGAAATGAAACGTCTCGATATCTAAGTCGTTTAATAAAAATTCTTTATGCTCTTAAATTGTGAGATAATGTATCTGTTATAGGTTATCAGTTATTAATGAAATTTTTCAAGTAATATATCACCTTTTACGGATACATATGGATAGGGAATAGAAAACACTTTATCAAACTGAGTCTGCATCTGTCAGTTAAAAATGTGTAGCTCTACTAATAAATGCTAATAAGTGATATGCAACAAAAAGGAAAAATGATCTAAGCCGGGCGAAGGACACGCGTACAGCGCTCGCACGGCTATGCAATAAAAACTGTGAACACTTTTGTATTCCGTATTTTTTGCTTGCTACTCACTAAGCACAACACACATACATCATGTAAATATCTACGTTTATTCTGAACATAGAAAAAATCAGCCGCGCCCATTCCATATTAGAGAGCATGGAAATTTCGTTTTTTTTTTTTTCGGATAACGATAATCGATATAAGAGATTCGGTCCCGGTTCAAAATTCTAAATCCTAAAGTGTCTTGTCGGATTCCGTTTAAGCCGTTCCATTTTTCTCAGCTTTTGAACATTTTTTAATACCCACAGCAGATATGAATGATTTTGATCCGTATAATAAATCGCATAACGAAGTTATTGTATATTTATATATAGACATTTCTTATATAAGTATAAGATTCTCCCTTATATGCCTAACTTTATTATAATTTCTTAAGGGTATCTAAGCAATACTTGGTTTTAAGCGAAAGATTAAATTATAGAATACCTTAAGTCCTGCTTTTAAATATCGTAAATAATTTATAAGCGAATAAATCTTCACGAAATGTGTGCAGAGCGGAGAAGCTGGTGGGCCTTGTCTGTGAAACTTAAATATAATTGATTAGTCAGTCCTTATTTCGAATGAGGAGGACGAGTATTTATTTAATAATTGAAAAGTGAATTTCGAACACGCTTTCACTGTAATTTCTGAATCTGAATATTCTGAGGCAGTTCTCAACTTGCATCTTGAATTCTACAACCTTGGTGTAGAATTGGTTATCCCCATTTAATTCATTTAAGTTAAACGATTTAAATTTGAACCGCAATATTAATTATGATAGGGATCCCGTAAAACATTTGTGTACCGTTGCGGTTAGACGTAGATTTCGCTCAAATGTCAATTGGTGGTAATTATGAAAGAAAAACGAATCCTTATCTTGCTTGGTATATTTCAAATTGAATTCTTCAGATCAAGTTTAAGAACGTAGCTATCGAAAAATTAAAAGAAAGATCAAAAAATTACTAACAGACGAGTGACTGACTGGCGTTTACACTAAGTGAAGAAGTTTTGCGTTAATGAGATTGTTCGAAAAGTCATTTCGTTTTTCTTTTTTTTTTTTCCAACAGAGGACTTAATTGTATTTTTCCACAGATAACTTCTCGCTTACGCCGCACAAACTTTATATATATATTTTTTGAAAAGATCGATCGATTCTACGCAGCGGTTTGTTGCGAATGTTCGTGCCATTGCAAATATGGAATGTGAAAGGCAGCATTTTCATCACATCTTACTTTTCTCCTATCGAAAAGGTGAAAATGCTGTTCAAACAAGAACAAATGCTTTGTTTTGCATGAAGAAGACGTATTGGCAGGAATGCCAGTGCCAAAACTGGTTTGTTAAATTTCGTTTGGGCAATTTTGTTCAACGTCATGTTCAGTTGAAGTCGACGAACACACATAAAAAGGCATTAATTGATGCCAACCGACGGATAACAACTCGTGAGATGGCTAAGCGACAAATATTTGCGTGCTATAAGGAAATAGACTTCCATTTTCATTTAAAAAAAAAAAAAAAACGCAATTACTTTCCAAGCAACCTAATATGAACATAACACGCATTCAAAATTTGTCTTACCACGAAATATATATTTATTTTATCGCATGTATAAAATGTAAGGGCGCAGTCCGTGTTGTTTTATCATAGATTTAAAACTTGTGTTAAAATAAAAAAAAAAATTGATCAAACAATTCCTTAAGTGGCGGCTTGAAGATTCTTTCAATCAACTAGTTATTATATTCGGACCCTGAAGTTAGAATCTTTCTTACAGAATATTCATATATATAATTATATATACGCATCACCGACCATAGCTCGGATCTATATATATATATATATATGTATGTATATATATAAATATTTACTTTATATTATATAATAAGATAAAATATTTAACAATTTCGCATATCCTTATCTTTATCTTTCTTTCTCTCTCACTCTCTCTCTCTCTCTTTATTGTATATCTCTCATTGTATTTTATTGTATTTATAACAAGCCTCAATACTAACGAAAAATATGGAGTTTTTTAAAATTTAGAAGAAAGCTAAGTTCAAGACTAACAAAATTTAACGCATCTGAGAATCGGATGACTAACAAATGTGCCTTAAAACCGAAGAACATAACTAAACGATTCTTTGCTCATCGAAACAAGAAACTGATGCTTTAACCAATATTTGTTGTTCGTTTAATTTTATTTAGATTTTATAAAAAAAAAAAATTCAGTTATATTTTTAAAAAAAAATTATTAATATATTGTCTAATAAAAAAATAAATTCCACCGCCCGATGAATAACAAAAATAAAAACAATTTTCATTTCTTATATGCCGTCTTATATGCGATCTTTGTTATAATTCGTATAGACGAACTCCGTTTTAGCCGATTATTATTGCAACGATAAACTAATCGATAAAGCTGCCACGAAGATTAACGCATGCGCCCGTGGCTTCCTGGTGCGGCGACTTTTCCGTACAGAACAAATTCAACGTATAGTTCGAATCATACGCGATACCCTGACGTTTGTCATAAATTTACATTTTGAAACTTGCGAAAATCCCGAAGAAGCGAATGCACCTGAAAATATTAAATTAAAAGCCCGTCTACTTCAACAGGTAACGCGTGTACATGAATTCACATCAATCGACATAAAGATGAAAAATTTATAATCAGAAGATATTTTTATTATTAACATCTCTACTCCCTTAGATTACTTCAGCCGGCCATTCGTTACATTCAGTTTTCTTTGAGCTTTCGACAAAACAGCGCCTAAATATAATAGCTCAGGACCGTAAACGTATCAAAAGTAAATTAGCAGCTTTAAGTAAACGGGGGTAAGTAACTAACTATTAGAAATATATGAAAAAAACATGATTTTTGTTTTTAAAACCGATGCTAAAAAACGATGTTTTTCCTTTTTTTATTTCATATATCATTTTCATTCATCGCACACAGAACGTCCAGAATTGCCGGTTAAATATGAATTACAACAAATCGAGTAATTAATAAATTAATATAGATATCTCTCAAATGAAATTGAACTTGAGATTCAAGTCCACAATTATAATTAGTTACATAGATAAAAGATGGAAAATAAAGAAATCATAGATAAATAATAACTATAACTAATCATATATACATATATGTATATATATATTAAGGGATTTAATATATAAAGTTCTAAAAGGGAATTTCCTTTCTTTGAATTTGAATATTTCGCTGCTACCGGTTATAATATTAAGATTAATAATATTAATAATAAAATTTAAAAAAAAATACGGAAAAGTAGCAGATTTGATGCGAGACTCCCACATCTGCAAATTGATTCATTTTCTTCAATTCACTCATCGAATAACGTAGCTTAGCAGACGAAGAAGAAGATTGAAGCGCAATCTTCATTATCATTATTATCGCATTCGAATAGACATGGCGGAATGCAATTGTCGCTCTTCACTACAGCACCAGTCAAATTTTCGTCATTTGCAATAATTTCATTAATTTTTAACCAACTCTTTAAAATACTATTGTGAGTCGAAGTGTCCGCTCCTTTATTCTTTGTTGCTATTAAATTGTTCTTATTAAGGACTGGTTTGCGTGTACCAGGCTGGCTCTTCATCGCCAATACTGATATGCGATTCCAAATGTTTTGGAGTTTTACGTTCACAATCGATTATATTATCGCGCTTATATTGCTGTACCACCTTAATAAATGGAAACAATGGACGACCCTTCTTTTGAGCGTCCTCCATAAGAGTGTGTTTGTATTCAAGAAAGAATTTAAGTACTTTCTCGATTTCACTTTCTAAATACATAGATAGAAGATGGAAAAATAATAACTATAGCTAATCATATATACATATATGTATATGTATATATATACTGAGGGATTTAATATAAAGTTCTAAAAGGGAATTTTTTTTCTTTGAATGTTTCGTTTTCGTTTTGCTGCTACCGGTTATAATATTAAGATTAATAATAATAATAATAATAAAAAATGATAATAATAATAATACGGAAAAATAGCAGATTTAATGGTGGGAGGCTGCCGCATCTGCAAATTGATTCATTTTCTTCAATTCATTCATCGAATAACGTAACTTAGCAGACGAAGACATTGAAGGGCAATCTTCATTACCATTATTATCGCATTGGTATAGACATGGAATAATTTCATTAATTTTCAAGTAATTCTTCAAAATACTATCGCGAGCCGAAGTGTCCGCTTCTTTATTCTTATTAAGAGCTGATTTGCTAGTTCCAGGCTCTTCAACGCCAATACTGATATGCGATTCCAAATGTTTTGGAGTTTTACGTTCACAATCGATCATATTATCGCGCTTATATTGCTGTATCACCTTAATAAATGGAAACAATGGTCGACCCTTCTTTTGAGCGTCCTCCATAAGAGTGTGTGCATATTCGAGAAAGAATTTATGTACTTTCTCGATTTCATTGTCGGGGCATGTACGTTCGGCTGCTTGCTTCTGAGCTAATTCAATGCGCTTGGTTTCTTCGATTTGCTCCTTCACTTTGTTATGCATTTCCTGAATCCTGTTTGCTTTCTCCAATTTCACTGCCTCATTGAAGAGACAATCGACTTCAGCATTTTTATAACGTTGAGCCATTTCGAAACGCTTTTCCTCCTCTAATTTTCGTTCGATTTTTTTTTGTTCTTGCATTTCTTCGAGATAAGCTAGAATGCGCGCTTGTTTAGCTGCTTTAACTTTACGTACCTTCTCTTGCTCTTCAGCAGTGAATTTTAATTGCATTGTCGATATGTCGCGTCTTAATCGCTCGGATTCGGCTGCCTTTGCCGCCTCGTCGGCAATCGTCATTTGCTTGACTTGCCCCTCCACTTTGCTCTGCTTGTCATTTAAAATTTTCTGGGCCTGCTCTGCGCGCATATTGTCCAACTGACGCTTACTAGTATTATAAACGCAACACAAACGATCTTCTACCTCTTCTACCATCCGATCTCCTGAAAATTACGATTTTACGATATAAAAAAAGAAGCAAAAAAAAATCAAATCAATTAATTAAATCAATCACTCACTTAATCTTCTTTGTTCCACCATTTTCATAGCTTCTAAAGCATTTTTACGCAAGACCGCTTTCTTCTTCTCCATTATAGCCTTCTCCTTCGCAATTTGGGCTCTCATCTCTGAATCGATGTTATCTCTAGCTGTCTGCTGCTCCCTAATCAACTGCTTTTTCTGTTCTGCTTTTTGACGCTGGTTTTCGCTTATAGTTTGCAGCAACTCTTGCTTATAAGAATTCGTATTCTTTTGCCTTTCGGCTAGGCGGCGTTGCTCGTCGTTAATCCAAGACATACCCTGATTTTCGCAACGCTTTTGAGTCTCACTCTCTTGCAATTTAATCGCTTTCTTGAATTCCTCATTAACGCTACGCTGAATATTGCGGGCCCGCAACACTTCACTTTGTAAGACGGCGCTGTGCAATTCTCTTGGTCCCGGTTTTAATCTCTCCAACATTTGTTGAGCTTTTGCAATTTTCTCGCTCCGCTTCTGAGCAGCATTCTCCTTAGCTTGTTCATAAGACTCCTTAACTGTATTTAAAAAGTATTCAATAAAATATTTTAATTGCAATTAATTGAAGACTACTTTAAAACCAACACTTAAAAGAGTATTTACGACGACAACCGACATGAATATATCCGATTCATTTCTTTCGAAAATTCTGACAGATTGAAATTTTTCATAAAATTTGAAATTTTTTTTTAAGCCAAATGTCAAATTTTTTGGTATAAAGAGATGGGAAAAATAAAAAGAAAACGTATCAAATTTCTTCTTCTTCCTGAGAAGTCAAATTTCAACGCTTCATATGCAACATATTTCTCAATCGCTTGCTTGCCTTGCCCGACATTAAAGGATTTTTAAAACGAAAATTAATTAACTTACCCTGCTGCTCTCTTTTTTCCATTTGCTCTTTCATTTCTTGCATTTTCTTTTCCTGCGTACGCTGCATATTGCCTTTGAAATGTGCCACCAATTGGTCATTTCCCGCCTTTAAATACTCTCGATGATTATGCTCTTCTTCCGCCTTTTGTTGTGCTTTAATTTTGTCCGATTTGAAGGCATTATTTGTAATTTTATTATAACGTTGCGACGATAAGACGATGGGTTTGCTTTTATTTAAAATCGCCTTTCCAATGCCTAATTCTTCTTTACATTCCTTAACACTTGATTGCGTTTTTTCTTCGGCTGCGCACATTATTACCAATTACCAATTATCAATTATTATTGTAAATTAATTAATAAAATTCAATTATTTATTATTTTGTAAATTTATGAAAAATTCTGAAAAATTAACTCTTCTCCGTTTAGTTTCTCCCCTTTAGCTCTCGTGTGTTGAACAGGACAATTTTTTACACAATCTGAGAAAAAATTTCTTCAATAAATCGTTTTACGTCTGAAAATCTCAAATTTCAAATGACAATTAACAGACCGGTTGCTGTGATTATTACAATTTAGAACAAAAATTTCGTTTCTATGGTAAATATTTTCGGCCTACTTAAGTAGTAATAATATTTGTGGTACAAATTCTATGGAATATGTGTAGAGTCAAATATATTTATATTAGCACACACATACGTACACACACACACACATATATATATATATATATATATATATATATATATATATATATACTCATGCACACACATGCATTTATATATATATTTTATTTATATTTTCTCCCAATACTACCATTAAACGCCAGTTGATGCCAGTTAAACATTTTCTTTAATCTTTAATTTTGTGAGCAAAAATTTCCGTAACAAATTTCCAATTAATTGAAACTTTTGATCATTATGGGGAATCCTATAGGCGATTGGACCACAACTATTTTTATTTTATACATGTGTCCTCATGTATTTATACATATATCTCATGAATCTTCCGCTTAGGGCCTGAAGGTCCAGTCTATTGTTTCTCGCCTGAATCTTTACTACTTACGTTGCATTTACAAGTAGTAGTGCATAGTTTTTGACAAATTGCAAATCAGTTACTAGGACCAAAAGTAGTATGAGATCTAGCAACTGACTAAGACTGTCGCTTTTTCTCTTCTTCTTCTTCTTCTTCTTCTTTTTTTTCTTTTAAAGACAGATGGTCAGTTAAGCGGCTTTAACAAAATCAAATAATTTATTGATGTAAAGTTCTTCAGGTATTTTCAACATGTGGCAGAGAGTTAGCTAATCTTCGAATATTAGAAATGTTCTCGCATCCACAATCCCAGATCGGAGGAGTAGATTTTTTAAGGCTCCATCGATATGTTGCAATGGTATGTGAAAGTAGAATTCTTGCAAGTGTTTCGGTTTTTTGAAGTTGATGTTGGACGATGGACGGGTCTTGTGGATCATAGTACTGTCGGTTATTTCTGTAATTTTCTTCCTAATACACTTTTGAAGGGCCAACTTTTCGGAAGCTGTAAATTTGGCCGCTACGTATACTCGCTCATTTGCCAAGAGACCGATATCATGTGGTACCCAAAAAAAATTGTAATTTTGTCTCCTTACGTGATAATGATATTCCAGTTGAAATTGAACGGATTGCAAATAGCTCTTATGGCCGACAAACTATCTATGGTGATCAGCTTTGCGAGTTAACTTTGCAGCCTGACGAATGACTTCCAGCTTCGCTGGTAAATGTTGATGCACCTTTCTATAGAATGCAGTTAATTTGGACTTGTAGTGTGGAGTCTATTGCTGCATAGGTAGGGGACAGATTATTAATCATTAGAAAAGACTATAAAAAGAGGACGCTAACCATTATTTTCCAAAAGTTCAGCTCTCTCTGGGATTGTCTGTTCTTTGAAGACGAGTTGAGAGCAAAATACTACAAGTGTTGACGTTTAAAGTCGACGAAGATTTAATCCTAGATTTTCGGGAGAAGTTTAGAGGAATGGGTATTTCTTTTGCAACATCTATACGGGAGTTAATTGCGGACCGTTATCTCTTGCTTCTTGTGGCGACAATAGCTTTCTTGAATATTTTCGCCGAATATTGAATTGCCAGTTATTGAGCAGCTTCACAATGAATTTGACTTTTAACGCGTATACTGATGTTATTGATAGGTGTCGTTCGGAAAGCATATGTACTATAATATCTCTGACCACTCGATGATAAACTGATTTTAAATTATTTATAGTCGACTTGTTCTTGTTTTTGCCATATATGATTGTAACTGTGTTTACGTGAACAAAGTTTTTCGAAAGCATTGCAAGTAGCGTTGGTCACGGCCGTGCTTTCAATACTCTACAGCATGTAGGATAATACAAATCTTCATTTATTTTTATGATAAAATACCAAAAATGATAGCTTGTTTCTATAAAAGTGCTTAAAGAATTTAAGGAGTTCTCTTATGCGAGCCTGTTCCAAATGTGCATTAAAGTGGTTTAAATTTAGTAAATTCAGTTCTTGTCAAAGACCTCACTAATACAATAGTCTTTGTTGCCACATATAAACGCTTACTTTTAACATTTTAGGACTCTTACGTAGGCCGGAGCCGAAAAGTCGATCCACATAATCGAAACTTGTTACAGTTAATTCTCTACGTGTGATTTTGATTACGAAATATTAAAATTGGACTTGTTTTGAGAGATTCCATCTTAAAGAGAGTTAAAGAAATTGATCCAAACGGTTGAAATTTTTCAAATCATATGCCGAAAATATTACTATCCCTCGATTTCTGTTGAGAACGATTTCCAAATTAAGGCGCTAAATGACGGGTAGACGAAAAAGTGATCCGATCGATTCCATTTTGGAAACCGTTCGATCTTGAGTTAATACGTGTTAATATGACAAATTTCGTCAAAATATTTTGTTAAAACATTTGCAACCTGCAGACGGAAATCAAAAATATACCGACAGACTGATGGACATACAGACATATGAAATGATTTTAAATCAAATTGGTATAATAAAAGGTCTTTGGAAGGCATTACTGTTGACTTTGGACACCTTTGACGAATCCTTCCGCGCAGCTATGTACGTTCTTCGAACTTCCGACGGCTTCCTACTTACTAAAATAATGGTAATTGATATAAAATGAAGAGATGAGAAGTCTTTGTGTAATCTTTCCGCATGTTACATACATACCATAAGCCAACGTGGGGTATAATGAATGAATAATTTATTTCTATATCCAAAAACTGGAACTGTCTAGAACTATTCAAGTAATATTCTTCTGGGAATGTTGTATCTTTTGCGTCTCTTCGGTACAATCGGAAAATCATTTGCTTTGATGACTGCTCTTCAGATGATTGGTTGCTTTGATTATCGGCTACCAGGGGCTTAAGTAAGTGTAAGGGAAACGAAAAATTCATTTGAAATTTCGATCAATTTTCTTCTAATTAAGTCCCTAGTCCTGGCTTACAACGATAATATAATATGACGATAATAACAGTGCAATCTTAAATGGTGCGCTATTTAAATGGGATGTCTTAAGAATGTCACTCGGGGACAGAGTGATTTTGACTTCTTGTCAGTTATGTCGTATGTAAATATGCTTTTACATGTTATATGCATGCGTTATATTAACATTAACTTCCTGGTGTTTGTTGTTCCAATCATTGGTAATAAGACGTTCATTTTACATAGCTTGTTACATAGTGACAATAATGCTTAATATTTGTGCAATCATTACTTCAGTTACAAAATGTATTTATTTAACTTTTCGCGAACTCTCGACCTGAATCGGATAGAATATATTTTTTATTTCCAAGTAATTTTAAATTTAAGCAAACATTAAAAGACAAAAAAGAAAAAAAATTAAGAATGATATAAGCGGGCGAGGTCGACCATTAGATATCCTACACCACTTGCCTTATTTGCCGAGAAATTTTGAAAATTACAATTTTTAGTTCCATATAAGGACTTTTCAGAATAGTCCGTTATATGGGGAGTGGTCGAAAAAGTGTACCGATAAGAACTATTTTCAATGATATTCATTCTTGGGCCAAAACACGCCATTGTACCAGATTTCATCAAAATATCTCAAGAATTGCGATCTGTAGCTTGAACAAAAATTTACATGGATAAACATCAGACGGACAGACAGGCTTAGATCAATTCAGATTACGAGTTTGAATCGATCCGTATAATAAAAGGTGAGTCTATCTTCAGCCATTCTGCGTGTTACATATGCCAGTACTGCACCACAAGTGGTGTAGGGTATAACAAGTAAAGACATTGTAATCGGGATAGGCCGACCATTAGTTAATCTGCACCGCCTCACCAAATGCAGTCATTCACTAATTTTCTTAATAATACATCGAAAATTATACGCTATTTTCATACCAACGCATAGTTTTCATGAAAGCTTGCGTAATGGGGATCGTTCGAAACACCACATGACGCGATCCAAATTTTTCCAACTTAATTTACTTCGTATAAATGTTATTATTTTTCAGTTTCCATCATAAAACACTAATGACTAGACTTTCTTTCCATATAAGGAGTTGCTTTTCATGATAAGCCCTTTATACGTTCGGGTGGTAAGAGATATGCCTACGTGGTTCAAATTCGGTCAAGTTGATTTCTATGTCAATTTACTATTATGAACCAAATTTCATTATGAGGAATTGAAAATTATACTTCTTGACCATATAAAGACTCAGTTTTCGTAGAAAATGATTATAGGAGAGGGGTTCAAAAAATTGCTCCCGTCGAGTTAGAATCCCGAAATACTATTACTCAGCGACTTTGGCCGAGAAGTTTTGGAGGTTATAATTATTTTCTTCCGATCCGATCTATAGGTTGAACACACTAACGCATTTACAATCATCAGATGGACGAATAAAAAATGATTCTGAATCGGTCGGTATAATAAAAGGAGTGGCTATGTTAAGCCTTTCTGGATGTTGCATTGCATCACAAGTGGTGTAGGGTATAATGAAATGAGGAAAAAAAATCAAGATAACAACTTTCCGCGCTGTTCTCATATCAAATCGTAGTAGCGTTTCCCGAGTATGTTCGATAAATGTTGAGAAAATCAAGATCACAACTTTTACAAGAACCCATCTTGTTTATGCAATTGCAATCTATCCAAGGTCCTCAAGAAGTCGGCTCGAAGATTCACTTTTGGAGCGATTAATCGTACGGGCACTTTGAAAACAATGAAGTTTTTAAATGGATTCAAATAAATGAGAAGATCTCGTCTTACTGTGGTCCAAGAAGTTATGTCTTTGGAATAAATAAAATATACGTAAGCTGAGCGATTCCGTTTGAAAATGCTTTGCAAAATTGCAAATATTCCATGCAACGAGTAATTAATCAGAATTTGAGGGATATCTGAAATGCAGTACAAGTGAAGCCAGTCTGACCTCAGGCAAGCCTATATTGATTGGAGCAAATCGAAGAGTACTACCATATATGCGCAATGCTTTGGATTAATCGAAAAGCCATTGTCAGTGCAAGGATTTTTGACCCGAATATTTTTAAAATTGAAGATCGCTTGGATGGGAACACATTTCAAATTTGTTGACATATTTTTCGATTGATTTATTTATTTATTTTAATTTAATTTAATTTAATTTATTTTCAAATACCTTGACTGACATGGGGAAATAATCGGAGAGGTTCGATATTTATTAGGCTAACTAATGTATAACATAATAACACTGCAATATACTTCAAATTGACTCAAAATTGTATGGATTGTCAGTTGCGAACCGTTACGCACGAGTGACTTTTAAATTTAACCACCACCAACAACAAAGGGCGAACATTTGTGCATAAATTGGAGGCAGTAGTGTGTTGGTGGATTTGTGTATATGAAAATAGTTGTTGGTCGGAAATATCGAAAAAGAAAAAAAAAGAAAAAAAAAAAAAAAAAAACAGGGGAAAAAAAGAAACATACACACATAAAACACGTTTTATTTTTGTTAAATAATTTTAAGAAATTCAAAGCTTAATAATTTTATTTTGCGTAACGATTTAATTAAATTATATAAAAACCCAAAATCCGAGGAACGAACCAAATGGACAACAATTGCGAGTTTATTAGTAACATGTCGGAGAAAATGGAACAGGATGTGAAAGCTAGTTTAGCTGATCTCACCAAAATACCGGCAAAGGAATTCGAAAAGCATTTTCACGAATGGATGGAACGAGACGATGTCGCCCGCTCGTTACAAGCGAAATTACGTAGCGATTTAATAAATAATTTCAACAAAACCAATTTAGGTATTTTTTGCATTACTCCCGTAAGTCTCAGCGAATGATTCCTTGTTCAGAGAAATCATTATAATAATTGACTCATGTATTGTTGTTGTTATTGTTGTTGTGTGACGCGAGACTACGTTGCCATGAGAGACGCAACGTGCCAAATAAAGAAAGGGATTGTGGAAAAAAAATATACAAAAAAAAAAATCCAAAAATATCGTGAATCTCTTTACGGCACGTCAGTCAATACTTCTCTCAAGCGAAAATCAAGCGAAATAATTAATTGCTCTCTCAATAAATTCAATTACAATGGATGCTATATATGCTATATATGCATGTAAAGAATGTAGAAGTTTGCTTGGCACATATCGAAGTGAAGGGCGTCATGATTTTTTTAAGCGAAATACTTTCAACATTTATGTTATCGCTCGCTATCTTTTTCGCATACACCAAGAAGAATTTCTTCGAATACATTCGAAGAAAAGCTAAGAGAAGACAACAAACGGTCAGTTTGTTTCAGAAACTCTTCAGTATATGATATGACATAAATACAATAGCGTTGGGGGACAGTTTGCCAAACTAACACTAACAAGGTGCGTGCGTGCGTGCGATAAGGAATTAGTGAGCAAATGATGAAAAAGTGACACTTGAATGAATGAAGGAATGAATGAAGAAAACGCTAAAATCAAATGGATAAGCATTCAGCTAACCCCCTCAGTCGGTCTATTCATGCATGTTCTCTTCGCATCCATTTTAAGGATATTATCTCTTAAATATACATTTATTTATAAAGCATCCTTATAAAGCTTCTTTCTATCTTCTTGATTTCAGGTAAAAAGATGCTATCGCAGACATTAAACTCTACGATTAGTGGTTCGACATATCGCTTAACGCTCTCGCCATTAATTTTGGCCTTAAATACGTTAGTTGCTGAATTTTTGTACGCACAAAATTGTCATTACACTTTGTCGGTATTTTGCACTGAGGTACCGTTCCGGAACGCATTGCCCGATTTTGAACGTATGCGAAATTTTCGTTTTAATGAATACGAAATTGCCGATATCTGGGAGGCGATAATTGGCTCATCGTTAAGTCTGAAAGGATTATATAAAAGTCTTGTACGCAATTATTTCGACGATAGGAGCAATTCGCTATTGCTTCTAATATTGAAATATTTACTGAGACAACGACCGGGAGAATTATTAAAAAGAACCGTAGATGTACAAACCGATTTCATTCAATTGAATGCCAATAATAATAATAATCATAATAATAATAATAATAATAATAATAATAATAATAATAATAATAATATTAATATTAATAATAATAATAATAA